>VZTE01001820.1:480342-511250 GCA_013397775.1 Eulacestoma nigropectus
AACCACTCACTCACAGAATCACAAAATTGTTAGGGTTGGAAAGGAACTCTGGAGTTCACCTGGTCCAACCCCTCTGCCAAGGCAGGATGTCTTGCTTCGAGTCACCTCAGGACACAGGGTCACCTAAAGCAGGTTACACAGAAATACGTCCAGGTGGGGTTTGAATGTCTCCAGGGAGGGAGAAGCCACGACCTCCCTGGGCAGCCTCTTCCAGTGCTCTGCCACCCCCATGAAAAATTCTCCCTCATGTTGAGGAGGAAATTCCTGTGTTTTAGTTCATGACCATTGCTCCTCATCCTATCGCTGGGCACCACTGAAGAGAGTCTGGCACCATCCTCTTGACACCTTCCTCTGAGATGTTTATATGCATTAATGAGATTCCCTCTCAGTCTTCTCTTCTCCAGACTAAACAGATCCAGCTCCCACAGTCTCTCCTCTTAAGAGATGCTCCAGACCCCAAATCGTCCTTGTAGCCCCCATCGGACGCTCTCCAGTAGCTCCTTGTCTGTCTTGTACTGAGGCCAGAACTGGACACAGCACTCCAGATGTGGCCTCACTAGGGCTGAGTAGAGGGGCAGGGTCACCATCCTCCATCTGTTGGCCACACTCGTCCTGATGCACCCCAGGATATCATTGGCTCTCCTGGCAGCAAGGACACACTGCTGGCTCATGGTAAACTTGTCATCCACCAAGACTCCCAGATCTTTTTCTGCAGAGCTGCTCTCTACTAGGTTGGTCCCTAACCTGTGCTGGTACTTGGAGTTATTCCTCCTCAGGTGCAGGACCTTACACTTGTCCTTGATAACTTTCATTAGGTTTCTCTCTGCCCAGCTCTCCAGCCCATGAAGAATTTTCAACTCCTCCTAGTATTAAATAGAGCTATTACCTGTCAAACTCATTGCAATTTTCTCCAATTAAAGCTGCAACATGCACATCATGTGACAGCAGAACAGTGATTCTTTTGCAATTAAATGGGTACACCCATGTAATAAATATTGAAGCATTGCCTATTGGACAAATGAGAAGGCAAACAGCTTTGGTAGTAAAATGCTTTCCTGTATTTAACCTTAATGGCACCTCATTATAAAAAAAATATGGTTTTGAAATTCAAGGCAAAAAGCATTTTGTTGAATTCAGGATATTTTTAATGAAACTTCTGTTTATCCATTTGTTGGTCCAGAGTCACCAGTGTTTTCACAACTAAATATTCCCTAGCATCTAAAATACTGCTATAGCATATGATACCATCTATGAGGATCTTTCACTTCAAATGCACTGAATTTTACGGAGGGTGGCAAGAATCAGAATAAACAATCATCTGAGTGTAAACTTTCATTGTATTGTACTGTAATGATGAGGTTAAGCTTACAGTTCACTATTAACTAAAATTTGAGCTACAGTGGTAAAGTATTCCCTATCTTGTCACTTTTTCATTCTTCTTTGTCTTCCTCCAACACTTGTCTTTTTCCAATTGACTGCTCTTCTGCCAGTTCAGTTTCCCGTTCCAGATTACTATACATCTGCACAAACACTTTTCCTGGCATGACTGAAAGAGTGTCATGAGGATTAGAGCACAATATGAACAGTAACATTGCCATATATCTATAGAAGCCTATAAAATTATACTTGAATGTATACAGAAAAGAATATCAAAGAAAAATAAGTAGACCATGTTGCCTCTGTATGTAAAACAGTTGTAAGTGAAAGAGTAGCAGTGAAGACAACCAGCCTTTAGAACAGCTGATTTTCATGCACAGAGCATTTTAAGATAGGGAGGAGGCTTCTTTCTGAAACTCACAAGTCTAACCACAGTCACTGCACTTGCAGTAAGTATTTATCCAGGCTAATGCTATGTCTTATTTTGAATAGAATGTCATATTAGTTTATGAAGAACATTCTTTAAGGCCTTAGTTTATACCCCTCTCAATCTGTTCTAAGAGATACTTTGATACTTTTGTTAACACCATGCAATACTTTTAATTCAATAATTTTCTGAGTAAGAGATTTTCATGGAACATGATACAGAGATCAAATAGAGTATTTTTTTAATTATAAAATTCCATAGTTGAAATAAGGTTCTGAATTAAATTATTGAGTTTGAGCATTATAAGTGAAAAAAAAAGTTGTGCAGGCAACTTTAGCTACATGATCTAACCTCACCAAAGAGAAGATAGCTGAGCAATTGATATAATAAAGCACAAAACAATATCACTGATACTCTAACTTATAACAAGAAGAACACTAGGTTTGTTGACTCCAATATCTCAAATTTTAACTGAACAGCAACTTTTTGTGGTACTGAAATTCAGATACAATTATCTCACATCTTCAGATTACCTTCATCTCATATTTTTTTACAAGGACTGTTTTTATACTAAGCAACTCTAAAACTACAAACAAGCAAAAAATAGTTTATCATACTAAAATTTATTTTTTATCTTAGTCAGTGGCTACAAATTGTAGAATTCATTGATAAAACCAAAACAATTTGGAAAACCAGAGCTAATTGCCATATATCTTGGATCCCTGGACTCTGAGTGGGACTGAGGTGATATAACTATCTTACTGCAATTTGTTGGAGCTAGTACCTCACTCTTGGTCAAATCAATTTCTATTAAAAAAGGCTTTCCTACATTACCAAATATGTTGATAACAAGACAATGAAATGCATGCAGCTTCCCTGTACACCTATTCAGCCCCGCATCATCCTGCTTTTAGAAATATCTGAAATATCTTTTTTCACTTGAACAGGTAATGAATAGATAGCATAATATTTCCAGACAGAATCAGCTTCAGCAGAGCAACTGGGAGGGGTGTGGGCAGCAGGGAATCAGAATACTGTATCACCACTGAGTATCACCAATGATGTAGAAGCATAATATCTACTTCCTTTCCAACACTTTCCAAACACACATTTTCCAAAATGTTCAATCATTTTGAAGAAAATTAACTGCAGTTACAAGTCTATCATGGGGTGAAAAAGTCACAATAAGTTGACAAGCATAATTTATTTATGTGTTCTAGAATTAAACTAACAGATGTTATTAGAACTCTTGGCTGGGATGATGCAGAGTGCAGGCGTTTCTGTATCTATGTCAATGCCTAGTGATATTGCAAGGATTAAAATAAATAGCAACCTTTGAAATATAAAAGTGTATTTTTATTAAAAATGTGAGATGATAATAGAAGCAGACTCTAACCAGCAGTTGAAGAAGCATTTAGTAAAAGAAGCGGAGGGAGTTGTAGCTGTGGCTTGCAAAGGATCTGGACTCTGCAGAAGCCCTTCGAATCAAGGCAAGATGACATGGCAAGTTTGCCACTAACAATACAGATACCAGAGACACCATTCTACTGTTTAAAATTTTAGACAATAATAGCTTTTTCAGTTCATCAGGTAAGAAGCAGATCCATATATTGGTACAACTACACTGAATATTATATCTAGAATATTATAGAATATGCTGAATTTGAAGGGACCCTTCAGGATCATCGAGTTCAACTCCTGGCCCTGAAAAGGATCATCCCCAAGAATCATACCATGTGCTTGAGAGAGTTGTCCAAATGCTTCTTGAACTCTGTCAGGCTTGGCAACCACATCCTTGGTGAGCCTGTTCCAGTGCCTAATCCTGCTCTTGGTGCAAAATGTTTTCTGATGTCCAACCTAAACCTCCCCTGACTCAGCATCATGTCATTTCCTCAGCCCCTATCACTGGTCATGAGAGCAAAGAGATCAGTGTCTGCTGCTCCTATTCCACTCATGGGGAAGTTATATGCTGCAATGAGGTCTTCCCTCAGTCTCCTCCAGGCTGAGCAGAACAAGTGATCTCAGACACTCCTCCTATGGTTTCCCCTCCAGACCCTTCATCATCCTCATGGCCCTCCTTTGGATGCTCTCCAATAGCTAATAGTTAACAGCTAATAGATATATTTCATCACAATCAATCTTCAATCTTTATGGCACTATTTAAACATACTAATTCAGGTACATACTTATATTCTTTTTACCCATGGGATCTAATACATCAAACAACAACTTGAGCAAACAGACAACTTGAATTTGATTATGCTATTCCCTGCTATTGAAGCTGGTTTGATTCATTACACAAAAAAAACAGACATAAATTAAATTCTTAACTCGTATTAGTCTCAAGTGAGACTAATGAGCTCAAGTTCGCCCTCTCAAAGCAGTTTTTCTTTTGAATCTAAGTAGCCATTGCATAAAATTACTCTCTCTAATATGAAATAATTTGAGTGAAAAAATTCATAAAAAATAATGTGATCTTTATAAAAAAAGAAGAAAACAGAAAAAACTTTTGCATTCGATTATATCATCTGCAAATCTAGTATTGCATCATCCATTCAACTTACTAACGTAAACTTTCAGTCTAGTTATATTAGTAATAGTTTGTTTTCTGTGAGGTTTAATAATTTTAAAGAATACAAGAGTCAAGATTCCTCAAAAGTGAAGTAATAGCTTTCATGAAAAGTGCTTGGTTTAAAAGAAAATGTTTTTAAAGAGGAACAGGTTTGCTGTTTTATTATTCTTTTTGAGCTGCTCTAGGTTTTACAGTGTTTCAATAGATATACCTTTGCTCCTCAATGATTAACATTTTTTAATTTGAATTGAAAAGGCACTACAAGTAACAAAAATTATTCTTTCATTAATCATGAACAATCATAATTTCCTCTCTCTCAACTTTCATTTTTATCATGACTTTGAATGTTTTCCGGTAGAGTACATTGTAAATAGAGAAAATGTGTTTTGGTTTTTTTTGGGTTTTTTTTGGGTTTTTTTTTGTTTGGTTTTTTTTTTTTTCCTCAAGGGAAAAGGTTTGTTATTTTGAAATTACAGCTCTGAAGATCAAAATAAAGTGACTGCTCACTGCACTATCCAAATAGGCTATCTTTGTACAAAAAAACCCTTTCATTTTCACAACTAAATTGACTAAAAGGCACTGTTACCTAGCAACATTCATTGTGTTTATGACCTTTCATCCAATCTGAGCTCACAGATGTGCTTCTGAAGCTAATATACATCATACATTCCCCACCTTCTTTGATGCAATATACGAGCCCTTAGAGCAGGCTGTGAAATGTCCTTTGTAAAAATCAAAAGAAATATAAAAATTAAGAAAAATGGGATACATTTGAAAATAGTTTAAAAAGTCTAAACTATGAATTTAAAATCTCTCTGCAATCAGTGTGGTGTAATTTGTAGTAGACTGAAAAATTGCCTAGGAAGCTGTGGACCTGCACACAAACATACTTACTGATAGGTAATAAATGGACTGATCCTGACCCTTCTGAAATCAAGATGTCTTAAAGAAACTTAAAAGAGAAAATGTTTGGTCTTTAAAAGTTACTGACTGCCTGAAATTCAGAAAATAGTGACATTTTTTACTTTAAATAACATGACATTTATGGATATTTCCATGCTTTATTTACAGGACTGAGAGGTGCCCTCATCACACTCTACACCTTCCTTAAAGGGCAGGTGCTGATCTCCTGGTGACCGGTGGTAGAACATGAAGAAATGAAATGAAGTAGGATAAGGGGAAGTTCAGACTGGACATTAGGAAATGGTCTTGCAAAGAACAATGAGTTGGACTCAACGATCCTTATGGGTCCCTTCCAATATAAGATATTCTATGATGACTAAATTTAGTCAATAGAAGTTGTGTCCCTACATTAGTCACATACAATACTCTGAAATAAAAGCATGAATATCATTGTATAACATTTGAAGCTAAGCTTTCAGGGAACATGTATCTCTTGTATTTATAGGTCAATTTGAAAGTAAAAAGCACTATGAAAATACAGTATTCTTGCCTTTTTCAGGTTTACATAGCTTGCATAAACTCTTAAGCTGTTGCAGCTATAGTTTAAAATTACAGTATCAAGTGATGTTAGTTGGGTTCCATTTTTTCTCCTTGAATCTGTTCACAATTTTCTCTATTTGTGATTGGAAAGAATATGCTTTTTAACATTTTGGACTTCATATGAAAATTGAAAATTCTATTTTTCAGCTCTTCACACCATCATCAATTGTAAAGATGTTGCAACCAGAACTTTACAAGACTTTTACAGAAGCAATTGAATCACAATATAAAATTCGTGTTGTTTTTCTATAAGCAACAGCTGGAGCAACTTTCTATTGCCAAGAAACAAAAAATTAGAAATCACTCATTATGTATGGTCAATACGTTTTTTCCAGGTACTTTTTTTGGATACAGCACCTGCAGAATTTGGAGGGTCAAATTTAGTTCTCAATGCATATGAAGGTTGTGCAGCTGTCTCACCTTACTACAGATGTAAACAGAATTTTAATGTATACTGTTCAATCAGCCAAAGCCCAAGCACAGGATACAGTGTACAACACCTTGACACACATTTTAAAAAAAGAAAAATGCCAGTCTTGTGGATTTTTTTCCCATTAGCATAAAAATCTACTTTAATAAACTCAGTTCCACAGTGCTGTCTGATGTAACACTACTCTATTTTCCATAACAGCAAAATGTTAATATAATCTCCCAGATGCCCACCACAGACTTCCTATTACATGGGAAGAATAGCTCAGTTGCATCTACCTGCCTTTGGCAGACCCAAAGTAACAGAAATTGAAATATGTTAGAGGTGAGCATTGTACAAATTTTTAATTGCATGTCATTTTGATAATTAAGCCATTTTATCCAGCACATCTGAAAATCTGCTATTTTAGAACCTGAATCCAAATTTCAATGCATAATGATTACTCCCTCATTCCTTGACTTGCTGAACACGAGCCAGCATGTGTCCAGGTGGCCAAGAAGGCCAATGGCATCCTGGTCTATAACAGCAATAGTGTGGCCAGCAGGACCAGGGCGGTGATTGTCCCACCGCACTTGGCACTGGTGAGGCCACCTCTTGAAGTGCTGTGTTTGGTTCTGAGCCCCTCACTACAAGAAAGACATTGAGACATGATCATGCCCACAGAAGGACAATGGAGCTGGGGAATGCTCTGGAAATTAAGCCATATGAGGAGTGGCTGAAGGAGTCTGAAGAAAAGGAGGCTCTGGAGGAAATCTTTGCTCTCTACAACTGCCTGAAAGGAGATCGTAGCAATGTGGGGGGTGGCCCCTTTTCCTAGGCAACTGGTGACAGGACCAGAGGAAATAACCTCAAGCTGCACCTGTGGAGGTTTTTCTTGGCCACCCCATTGGAACTGACTGCACAGGAAGGTGATGGAGTCGCATGACTCCTGAAAGTGTTCAAGAAATGACTCGGCGTAGCAGTTAGTGTTATGGTTTATTTGGCAAGGTGGCAATCAGTCAAAGGCTGGACTTGATGATCTTATAAATCTTTTCCAACTTAAATCATTCTGTGATTCTGTGATTCTGTGACCTCCGCTCATACTGAAAAACTACGTGTTCAGTGATCAGTTTCAAGTCATCTGGATAATTCCTCTGACCAATTACAGTTTAGAAAATGTAACTCTATTAATCCTCTTCCATAAGATACTGCTGTATGGTGAACAAAAGTAGCCTTCCTGGGGATGCCTTTCCTTTCAGAAGGTTGCTGATCTGCTTATATATCTCAACATTGAAGTAAAATTTAAAAATATATATTATCAATGTTGAAGATTTGCATATGACAGATATCATCTTGTTTTAGCAAGACTACAACATATGTTCAGTCTCAACAGGAAAAATCTTTTTCCACTTATAATGTCTATTTAGCCTCCTAATTTAGCCTAAAGGTGATCCTGGGGACTGTGTTCACCCACACATACACACACACACACACACAGGTATACTATATATCATAATATTTTAATATAATTAAAAGTAATAAATACACACACACACAAATGTACACAAGCCTGGTTCTTGAAGTTTAAAGAGAATAAGTGAATACTGCACAATAGTAAAGAAAATACACATTATGCTAATATGCACTTAAAGATATTTCAACACAACATCCAGAGCACAGAATTCTAGAACTAAAGTTAATACCAGCTATAATTTTAGGGTATTGTATACCTGAAATAGTTGCAAACATATTTTAGGAATGAGAAAAAACCCAAATACTAACAAGATGACCATTCTCCATCAGATTTACTGTAGTTCTTGCAGTTTGAGTTCTGAATCCTTTTCAGCATTCTGGCTTAATGACTTGAGAATACTGACTCAGCACCAGCAGCATAGCTTCAGAACTTTCAGAGTATGGAGAAACAGCCAGGTATTTCTTCACCTGGATCACTATCGTGAAGATCATTTGTCAGCAGTGATCTTCAAAATCAGCATTCACTAAGTAGTAGATAAAAGGCATGCAACTGCTTCAGAAATTAGTGCATATTTTTCTTATTAATTTTTTAAGTTTAATTTTTTTTTAATTTTAATTAATTTTTTCACCATGTTATTTATTTATGCAGCATGAAATACTTACGTATCTCACCTGGCTTACTCACTTTAGAATTGTATACGAGGTATAAGTAGTTGAGGCGATTTACATTATAAACCTAATCTCGGCTCCTGTTCCAGTTAAAATCATAAAACCTAAAAAGAGGTAAAATGGACAATAATACAGAATCTTTCAAAGATCATGTTTTATGTCCTATATTTTTCAACAAAAAAAAAATTAAAGTACTTTTTTTTTGTTTTGAATCTATTTTTATGACTTGAACTTATGGGTTTTCCATGTGAATACAAATTTTCAGAATTGTACAGAGAGGAAAGTACCCTGAAGAGACTGTCTTGCCTGCAGCAATATGACCTCAATCATTCTTCACATTTTGTATGTGTCGTGCTGTCTAAAAATGTCCAACAAGTATTTCACAATTTCTCTACATAATCTCATTGAATGCATTACTTTCCTAAAGTTGGGTTTTTTTCTTAATATATATTACTTTTCAAGTTTAGGCTATTTAAGCCCAAGTGCTTCTCATCTTATCCCAAATAAACATATAGAACTGTTCTTACTCCTCAGGTGTTTCAGGAACTTTGAACACTTAAGTGGCCTGGTATTTCTCTATGATTTTGTCTCTAGATTGAGCACACTCATGTTCTTCAAAAATTACTGTATAAGTAGCATGTTTTCCAGTGCTCAAATTAAATTATTTTTCTTTGTCTTTTTCCTTTTCAGCTCAAGGTATCATTTGAACTGAAGAGAGAAAATATTTTCAAAATATAACAGTGTTTAAATAAAATATTTTTATTTGTGTAGCCCATTATGAAAGTTCTTTTCCATCACAGCATGGTGTTGTACTCAGCATCCCTAGATCCTCCTTCACAAAAATACCAGTACACCAGTAGTCTCAACTTTGCACTTAGGGAATTGATGTTTCCCAAATAAAAAACTCACACTTCTCTTAATTTAATTGCAATCATTTATTTTAAATGACTTAACACTATTTTAGGTTCATTTCTAATTTGCATCTTTTCTTCTGACAGGTTTTCAGACCCTTTTAGCTTTGTGTAATCTGAAAATTTGCATCTTTTCTATCCCATCATCCAAACCATCCATGAAAGTACGAAGTTGGATGGGACTATGGAATGATTTGTAATGGAAACTTCATGAAGTGTCTTATGAGTTTGACTGCTTGACCTTTAACAAATACTGTTTACATAAGTTTTTCAAGTGCCCATTTAATCACCGTTTTGGATTTCCTTTAGACCACCATATTTTAACAGTTTTTTTATTAAGATATAGACAAAGCCTTCAGTTTGTCAAGATCAGTTTGTCAAGATTCATCATATCTATCACTGCCTTTATATTCTCTGTTTTAATAAATAAAATTATATGTAGTTTTGAAAACAGATATTCAACAAGAAATGCAACTACAAGATTTTTCTTTCTCAACAAAAAATTTTATTGAGTTTACAATTGCTTGTGTGAATCTTTAATTATTATTCACAATTAGATATAAGGGGAAAAAACTTCACGGACTTCAAGAAAAATATTATTATGTTTTGCCCTTTGATCATTCCATTAGCATAAAGATTGACTCGGCCATTGCAAGAAGTTCTGTTTCAAAGAAAAAAAATATTATTGAAATTGTTTAAAATCATACCCAGAGCTTTTATTCATGATAAGTAATATAATAATATTTAAAACGCTGTTGTTTTTTGTGCTGTTAAAACCTTATCTAGTTTTTTGTTAACAAGACATCATACCTGAAATGTGCAAAGCAGCACCTATGTCAGGAGTGCAGAAAATACTGAACTCAAATGTTCCTTCACATCTTGATAACAAAAAACCAGCAAGAACAGTAAACAATTTCATGAGAGATGCGGTGAGTTGCACAGCAGAATCATACTTTAGTTAGTTAAATACAACTATTTTTGACTAAACAGAAGGGCAAAATTGTTTTAAAGAAGAAAGCAAATAGAAAAGAACAGATGGAAAGGCTTTTTTCCATTTTTGAATTAAAAGAAATTAAATTAGTAGAAAGTAGTTTTAATGAAAACGTGAGTTAAATGTCATTCTGCAAAATTATTGTAATCTACTGATGATATGCTGGATTTGTGCCTGTTTCTAAAAAAGCTGATTTATTGCAATAATCTAAAATCTACAAACAGGACATGCATAATATGAGATCAAAATGCTATGTATTACATTTTAAACATTTATTCAGGCAATTTCATTCAGACGATGACTTAATCAAAATAATTTACTCAAAAAAAAGCAATTTGCTACGAAGTCCAGCTTCTAATTCACCTAGAGAGCTAGTTAAGAGTTAATCTTCCATAAATAAGTCAATATGACTGAACAAATGTAGAATAATAAAACCATAGAATGGTTAGGGTTGGAGAGGACCCTAAAGATCATCTAGTTCCAATCTCTCTGGCATGGGCAAGGATGCCACTCACTAGATCAGGTTGCCCAAAGCCCATCCAACCTAGCTTTGAACACTTCCGTGGATGGGGCATCTATAACTTCTCTGGGCAATCTGCACCAGTGCTTCAACACCCTCAGAATAAAGAATAAATAATAAGAATAAATCTTACTAACATCTAACTAAACCTGCCTTCTTTCAGGTTAAAACCATTGCCCCTTGTCCTGTCACTATCTGCCTCTATAAAAAGTCCCTCCCTCTCCCTCCTTTCTATAAGCCCCTTTACAGTAAATGGAAGGCTGTAATGCAAGTCTCAAGTCTTCTCTTTTCCAGTATGAACAACATCTCTTCTCTCAGCCTTTACCTGTAGGAGAGGTACTCCAGCCCTCAGTCATCTTCATGGCCCTCTGGACTTGCTGCAACAGGTCTGCATCTTTCTTGTGCTGAGAATCCCAGAGGTGCAGCACTCCAGGTGAGGTCTCATGATGAGAGGGGTAAAATCCCCTCCCTCAACCTGTTGGCCACACCTTTTTTGTTGTGTCAACTGCACTTCTCAGCTTTGTGACATCAAACTTGCTGAAGCTGCACTCGATCTCGCTGTCTATGTTGTTGATGAAGATACTGAAGAGCACCAGTCCCAAGACAGATCCCCGAGGGACACCACTCATCACCAGCCTCCACCTGGACATAGAGCCATTGTACACAACTGGCTGTGTCCATCCAGCCCACTCCTTAACTGCTGAATAGTCCATCCATCAAATCCATGTCTCTGTAATTCAGAGAAAAGGATGTCATGTGGGACTGTATTGAAGGCATTACAGAAGTCAAGATAAATGACATCTGTCAGTCTTCCCCTGATGACTGTTGTAGTCACTCCACCACAGAAGGTCACCAGATTGGTCAGGTACAATTGGCCCTCAGTAAAACAGTGCTTTCTGCTTTTACTGAAAGCACCTCCTTGTCTTTTTTGTGCCTTAGCATATCTTTCAGGAGGATCTGCTTCATGACCTTCCCAGGCACAGGTGAGGTTCACCAGTCTGAAGCTCCTCAGAACTTCTTTTCTCTCCTTCTTAAAATTGTGAGCGATGTTTCCCTTTTTCCATTCACCAGGGACTTCACCTGACTGTCTTGACATTTCAATTATGATGGAGTGTCTTGTCAACAACATCACCTAGTCCCCTCAGGATCCTGGGATGCATGTCATCAAGTACCATAGACTTATGGCTACTCAGCTTCATCATGTGGTTCAGTGGGAAGGCTTCCACTGCCCACACACCCAGCCAGAAAATCAGGGACTTGAGACAAGTGGGAAGCCGGACTGCCAGTGAAGACTGAGGCAAAGAACTCAGAGTACCTCAGCCTTCTCTATCTCCATTGCCATCAATTCACCCTTCTTGCTTCTGAGGGGGAATACACTCTACTCGTCCTTTCTTATCTGACCTATGTACTTAAAGAATCTTTTCCTGTTATTCTTCACGTCCCTTTCCAAGTCCTGTTCCAGTGTTACTTTGGTTTTCCTGATCTCATCCCTACATATTTGAACAGAATCCTTATCTGCTCCCCAGGTCACCTGTCCCTGGTCCCATTGGTTGTGCATTTCTTTCTCACTCCTCAATTTAGGGAGCAGATCCTTGCTCAGCCACACTGGTTTCCAGCCTGCACTGCTTGATTTCCTGTTCACCAGGATGGTGAGCTTTTGTGCTCGAAGAAAAGTGGCCTTAAAGAGTTGCCATCTCTGGTCAGCCCCTCTGTTCATAGACAGTTACCCAGGGGATCTCATTCACCAACTCCTTAAACAGCTGGAATTTTCCTCTCACAATTTTTAGAGTCTTGACTTTGCTCCTCGCCATGCCACACTTCTTCAGATCACAAACTCATCCAGGTCATGGTCACATCATCCCAGGCTGCCACAGTCTTAACTCCTTTAATGAGCTCATCTGCACTGGTGAGCACTAGGTCCAGTAACAAATTTCTCAACAAAGTCCCAACCTGAAATCTTTATCAGGACTCTAATGCCTTTTCAAAAAGTTAAGCAGAACGAAAGGTGGAACCACCTCCTCAGAAAGTCAAAAGGGTAGTTCATATTTACCCACTGCTCTGACCAAATGTGCCCATTTATTTCAGGGAAACGAGACAGCCTCCACACTAGCAATACAAGATGGAGGTACTTGAGCATCCTGGTGCGGAGCAATGCAAAACAGCTCTTTTTCATGCATTTTTCTTTTTTTTCTCATCTTGCAACTACAACCAAGGGGTAAAGGTAGCAAGGAGCTGCACAGCCCTCTTGTCTATAGTATGTAAGAGTTCACTTAGGCTATATTTAAATTCTGGGACAAGAGTCAATATGTAACTGCTTGTTCACCTGGATTCTATAAAAGACAAAGAAGGGATGGAATATATGAACATCCTGTCTAAAATTGAGTTAGGATGCATCCTGAAATTTACATCTAGATCTGGGATCCTGAATTTCCCAGTCGAGATCTGAGGACCATCCAGACATATTTAGCTTTTGAATATCACATCTTTGGTTCAAATGTTTAGAGGAGGTGTCAGCTGCCTGTCAAAAAAGCCTAGAAACTGGGATCATCTAGTTGACTTGAAACAAAAATAACATGCCCATAATAGAGGATGCTTTTAAAAACCAGCATTTTGTTTTTCATGACACCTACCCCACTGTATGCACACACTATGAGGTTTAAGGCATCCATATACCAAAAAAATTACAGAAAACATATGTATATTTACAGACTTACTAACTTCCTTGAATTTGAATGAAAGACTTTGCTGTAATTGGCTAACAAATATTTAAAACATATTCTAGAAGATAATAGTTACACAGATTTGTTAACTTGCAGAATAACAACAGGCAGATTTTTAAGGATATTTATGTAAACCTCACCATCTAAAGGAGAGAGTATACAGAAGGATGTCATAAAAATTTGAGTATGTTTTTGTCCCAATTTGTTGAAGTATTGTTATCATTACAATTCACACAATAGTTTCACACACTTTTTCTGATAATATAATGTAGAAGTTGAGTGACGGGAAATGTCATTTTGTTCCTGCAAGAGACCTAGTAAAGGCTGAACTCCTTCAACTACGTATCCCAAAAAATAACTTTTTGGGATTTGCTTGGGGGATGAAGCTATATAAACATATAATAGCAAGTATTGAAGCTGTGAGCATTGTATGTGTTCAGCCACGACATTGTTCAATGTTTTACCCACTGTTTAATCAGCACTCTCTTCTGGCCATGTTCTTCTGCACTTCCATATCCTTCTATATTATCCATCCTACAAAGCTGAATAGAAAATGAGAGCTTAAGAAGTAAAGACAGTGCGTAAGCATGCCACTAGAAAGGCATAATAGAGTCTGAAAAAAGGAGGGAGGAATATTGGCTTCACTGTAACTTAAAGAAAAAATGGTGGCAAAGATAACAGTGATGGGCCTCTTCCTGTGTGTCCCTGCTGCAATGATAAAATCACTTCAAGCCTGAAGCTCCGTAGAGACAGCTGTGAATCACAGAATCATAGAATAAATATGTTGGGTTGGAAGGGAATCATCGGGATCACTGAGTCCAACTCAGTAAAGTTACAGACATGCACACCTGAGGAACAATATCAGTGATATTTATTTTAAATACTTTTGCTGAGGAAATTTGTTTCTTAAGAGATGATTTTCAAACATATCAGCAAGGTAATGAAAAAGAAAACAGACACTCTCAGGATAAAAAGTTACAACGAAAGCTTCTGCATATCAACAAAACCTCAGCTTTTTGATTTGCAACCCAAGTCTCAGCCCCAACCTTTTCCACCTAATGAATCCCACTGTCTATCTTCAGATATAGTTTGGTCTTGTCATTCTTCACGGAGTAGATGAAATACGTTAAGGTGTCTTTTCATTCACTGGAATTATCCTAAAATGGCAGCCAATTATTCCAACAAGACATGTTTTGTTAATGACTAGCGTTATTCTAACTATTTAATGGCATTAGTATTTTCAGGAATGGTCAGAGAAAGGTGATAGGCCATGACAGTAGAAAAAATACTGACCTGGCAATATGAGTGACAGCTGGCAGTTAAGACTAGGCTTACACACAAGATCTGAAACCATTTGAAAATGACTAGAATTCTAATGAGACTGTAAATCTTCAGACAGGTTTCCTTATCACCCCTGATGCATTTCAGCATTATCACTTACGCTGATACTGCTACTTTTGGGTCAGACTCTGAGTTTCTGAGGAATACTACTTTCGCCTAGAGAAAATTTCAAGCTTCTCTACATACCATAAACTTATATAAATTTATCTTCTTGATTCTTAATTTTGGTATTAGCTCTTTAACAATTCAGTTCTTTATACATCTCTTGCATTCAGAAAATCATTATTTTTCTGAATTTGTTTCCCAGCTTACTTTTTTTAGATCATCCTTTAAAGCTTGACATCATAAAGCTATCAGAACTCATTAGGAACAGAAGAGCAGCTATTCTTCATTTCAGTTTTGAAATAAAGCTTAGGCCCTAGTCTATAATCAATTAGAACACAGCGTTTCTAAATGGAAACGATCTAAGAGGTTTAGAGAAAAATATATGACAGCCCGCAGCTTCAAAAATAGTTTGCCATTATTTCCTTCAATTAAGAAGTGTCCTTTACTTAAAATCCACAGTAATCTGTTGTTGACATTCTGGTGCTAGAGATATAAACTTATAAACTCCACAATTTCAATGACATATTGGTTAGTATCTCTGTTAAAAAAGACTACGTCTTCCAAATAGCACGTAAATCATGTGATTTAGTTGTTTCTATAGTAACAATTTTTTCCTTTTTTTTGAACAGTAAATAGCTGTACATAATATTCAAAAGTGATTAGCTGCACGAAAATTGTGATAAATTCCCGCCAAATTTTCTTTCTAATTAAAAATGATAGTTTTACTTCTTGCACCAAGACATGTCCAATTTTTGGAGTGGTCAACAGTTTCAAGTGTGTAATGACAGAAAAAAAACAAGCTAAAATCATGAAAATATAAATTCCTTGGACTTCAGATTGTAAAAAAGTAAACGTCACGAAAGAGTTTATTGCTATCATTAGTTATAGAAGTAAAAGAAACAAACAGATACTTAACCTGAAAACCTTGAGTATTCAAAACTGATGATCACACTTAAATATGTTCAAGTAAGAAGATTTTTTTAATGTCAGAAAATACACTTATTCTTTATGTTCTGCTTGCAGGGAGGGGGCAGAGCTTAGCCATGTGTGGACATGGCCAAGTTGCTATTCTATACCATGCACTTCATCTCTGGGGGGTGTGGTGTTGGGAGGAAGACAATGCTACCGCACCCCTGGAAGTGGGTGATTGTCTCCCTCTCTCCGTCAGGAAGGTTGTGGGGACCAGGCCTGTGGATGCTGTCCTCTCCTGCCACTGCCCATCCCCTTCTCATGCAGGAAGCATCTGCAGGGAACAGAGTGGCGGAGGCAAGCCCAATCCCAGCTGAGCTGAAAGCGGTCATGCCAAAAGGAGCCAAGCAGAGCTGGGTGGAGAGGGGTGGAGCTGTCCAAAGTGGAGGCACCGGTGGTGGAGGCAGCTGTGTAGAATCGAGTCCAGCATGGCAGTGAACTGTGACACAGGTGATCTAACTGTCAGGGGCTTGTCCATCATTGTTTTCCATAGTTTCAGGCTTGGTGATAGGGCGAGCCAGCTGCGGAACTCAACCCACATGGAGCGTCCACCATCCTACCTTTGTCCTGTGGCACTACATCAAGGTGGTGAACATCTTTTTTTTATAAAGCACCTTCTCTTTTTCTCTACTTTTGTTATTAATATTGCTGCTGTCATTGCGTGTTTCCTATTCCACTTCTGTTTGCTCTCAGTAAATTGTCATTTCAAGACATTGCCTCCAGCTTTGACCATCTCTTACTGAAGACAGTGGGGGAAAGGGGAGTGCCTTTTTGGAGTTACATTTCTGGCTGGCGTTAAACCACCACACTTTCATGTTTACTATTTGGTCTAAACAAGATATACTATCTTTACTCTCTGTTACATCCCAGATCCTAAATCCTGGGGTTAAACTCAAGGTTCCATTATTCTGTATTAGCACAAAGGAGAAATCCACACTAGATACTCTAAAGAGGGGAAATTCACACAGAAATTTACTGGCAAAAACATAGAAAATCAAGGAACTTCAGCAACGAACAAAATACAGTATCAAATTCAATACAAAACACTTATTACAGAATTACTTAGCATTTACTTAGTATTAACTTAGCATAAACTTAGCCAATTCAACCTAGAAGTCTTTAAAACATTCAGATGTTACGTTACCCAAAAAGTTCCATGAAAAGAGGATTAACAAGAGAGAAAGACAGAAGTGGTACAGAAAAACACACATATAGCTACCAACTCTTGGGTTCCCAGCCGCATCCCAGAGAAGGCAGGGTCTCGAGGGCTGGTCACTTTGTGGTCACCGCTTTTAACCCCTTGGCCCTGTGTGGGCCTGCCCCCAGGTGGGACTTCCACTCAAGTGGCCAGTCAGAGGCTGGGTTACCCCCCCGTGCTATGATTGAGAGCTCAGGCTGGGGGTATCTGGGGGCGGAGCAGGGTGCTGCCTCCCCTTCGGCGAAGCGTGGCCTGCCCTCCTGCCAGGCACGCTCGCCGCTGTTCCGAGACATTTCAAAGCGTGCAACACCCAGTCTCTGATACTGTCTTTGGCAAGTACTGCAAAATCAATCCCACCACTGAAATCTTTGTCATACTGTCTACTGTAGTACAATAGGAAGTCCTCTTTATCCCAATTTTCTTTTTTTGTTATAACATACCTTCATTTTACCCTTAATTATACATACTAAATAGAAATTCTTAACATGGAAGTTATTAGTTGTGTGCAAACAGCAGTAATTTTAGGAGCTTCATCATGACCTTTCGTCAAACACTATTCTTTTCCTCTGATCTCTTCACTCTTTCCCTTTTACTGAAGCATACTGGTTTTGGCTATGAGTTTGATTTGTTTCCTAAAGACTGAGAAAACTTAAAAATAGGCTATTCATTGGTTAGTGTTTAACAAAAAAATGCAGAGACACATACTCATGTTTAGAATAAAGCTGTTGATGAATCCTATGGTTTTTTAATATAAATGAATCTGTTGTTAAAATCTACTATTAAAATTTATAGATACTCAACATCTTCAAGTTTAAATGTTTACACAGAACCTTTAGAGCAAAACTTTTTGATCTCAGACTGAAATGTAAGCTTGGATTCTGAACAGCCATTTTTGCACCCATGTTTCAGGGCCTAAAAATGTGCATATGTCCTTTAGTAAACTTAGTCCTTCACTTTCAAAAACTACAGGCCCATAAATAGCAGCTGTATGTGCTAATTTTGTCTTCTGAAAATAAAGCTGACTAAATACCTCCAAAGTATTACTGAGATTTAGTGATCTTCAAAAGTTTTTTTCCCCTGTATCTTTAATTCAGACACATACACATCAATGTAAATTTGTGGTTTAATTCCATCGTGAATTTGGCCTGAAATATAGATTAGCAAAATTGGAAACAGCTGTGCAAGAAACTACTTTCCTCTTCCATTTATAGTATTGTATCCCAATATAAACTCCATCATTTTAATATAAAGTGGTGCCCCCCACTCTTCTCTTCCAGATGTTTATGGATTTTTCACATAATCTTCAGTGAAATTGCCAAAATCAACAAGAAGTCTTAACATGTAAATTCAACATATTGTTTCATGTTCATTATGGCCTTTTCTGCCACAGTGCCAATCCTCATTAGGTTTCAGATTTACTTTGGTCGACACTGATACAGAAAAGAACTCTGACTCATCATCCCATTGTGGGCTGGGTTCTTATTTAATTCATTTTTGTCTGATTCATGAACTGTTGAAATTCTAAAAATGGTTCATGAATTGCTTGGGAGATGAGAAAATTAATAATAATGATCCAATTTACTGTACATTGAACTGAACTGATTATCATGCAACATACTGACAGACTTTTTCATGGCAAATGAGTCCTATAGACAGAGGTTTTGTTTCCCTTCATACTGGACATGTCATTATACTGTAAAATAATCATTAAGCTCTTAGGCCAGGATCCAGCAAAGTGTTTAAGCACTTGCTTAATTATAAGTTTATGCAAACTCTGAAGTGAAACTACAGAAGAGTTAAATTATATTCTTTATTATAGTTGCGACAAACTTAAAAGATATATGCTTAAGCATTTTGGTCCATCTTTTGTATATCTAAAGATCAGTGGTACCGTATAAATTCATAACATAATGACTTTTAGTAGGCTCTGTTCATACCTTTATACATGGAAATATATTTTAAAATGTCTGTAGCAAACCCCCTGGCAGGTCAGGGGATACATTCACCTCCAGCTAATCACAACAAAATAATTGCTAATTATCGTATTGGAAATAGTTTTAGAAAGCTTGCTTTACATGAAATCCTGAAATAAATGCTGAGGGTCACTGAAGATTTTGTGGCACTAAACCAAAGTTCAAACTAATCAGCTGTGCTGATAAGGAAGCTGCCTACAAGAAATTAATATGGAATTTCTGAGAACAAGGATATGTCATGAACAATGTTCCTTTCCATCACTTAGTCACTTTATAAGTCAAGTTTCTGCCTGAGTATTTTCCTAAGAGGTCTTTATGCAAACACTAGATAAATTTTATCAAGATTCACAAAACTGTAACATGAGAAAATCACCAAGAGAAGTGACAAAACTTTTTACTGTTCATGAAATATAGGCCCTTACCACTGCAGTTTAGCTATTTTTGGACCGGGTAGTACATCTGATATGGAACCTGCTTCTAACAGTGTAAGTTGAGTCTTGTCAAGGTGCCTTACTAAATTGGACCCTCAATGGGATCACTGATATTTGTCTTGGGCAGGAGGGATTCTAAAGCATTCACGAAGCTCAGGAGAGATATTTTCTTCATTCTGCAGACAGAAACACAGGGGTTTTGCTCCCATAATACTAAAGTATTTAAGCATATGTAATTCATAAAATGAGTTTCCTCTAAGGCAATGTGTTTTCTAACACACTAGAATGCAGCAGACTCCATTTGATAAAGGCTCTCAGGGAGGCAGCTTGGCTTATCCTATGACACAGTACACACCTTAAGGATCTGATTGACCTTTACAGTGGAAGCTGGGTTGTGGCATATGATCCAGAATCTGACCTTTTTTATTTTCATAGGAACTGCATTGCTAAGGATAAATGTCCAATTTGAAGACTTGGATCTCACTTCAAATTTGAGAGAAGTGAGATAAAAGTTGTCAGAGATTAACATAAAAATTTCAGAAAACAATAATTGAAACCAGAATTCCTACGCTGCTTCTGAAGATTGATATCCCATGACAATGAGCTTTGATAAATCACTCTAGCTGAGGATCTATTCTTATGCTCTTTACAGAGTGCGTGTAATAAATCAATATACTGACAGATTTAAGAAAACCTCTCATTCTGCCTTCATTGCATGAAATATCTTTGCAATACAGTTAAATCTTTTTTCAGTACTGGAAGTCTTCCACTGAGTGATGTGTACAGAACATTTCTTTCTTCCTCAGTAACACAAATATTCAGAAAAAAAGTATTGTTCTCTGTTCAGTTTTATTTAAGTTATTCTTTCCATGGCAGCCAAACCAGTCACTTCAAGTGCTTTCAGAGTTGCACATTAACACCTCATCTAATATATTATGATGATATAAAAGTCATTAATTGATGCTTAATTATTTTTAATAAATACAATATAGCACGTAAAACCAGGAAAAGATAAGTAATAAAAATGAGACATGAAGTGGTGCAATAATAAAAGAGACAAAAACTTAGTTTGGAAAGATCTGTCAGGACTGTTCCAGATAGAACTCAAAAGAATAATGTACATTACATAAAATAGTATCACTTAAAACTCAACATCTAATCTCTATTCTCAACACTAATTCTATGTTGACTATTTCACTTCAACTTATGTTTAGTTATATTTCAGTGAAACAGGCCCATACACTTTCTTTAACTGTCCTGTCATTTTTCCACGTGAAGACCCTACCTTAAAGCAAAATTAAAACTTTTGAGTTGAATCAGGGAAGATTAGGAATTGTTCTTCTTAAATGCACTATGATTAGAAACTTGTCTTAACAAGCAACATGTACAAAAATCTTCTCAGTGTTAAATAATTCATTTTGCAATAGCATCTAGAAGGGTTGGACATACATGAGGACCTCTGCTCACCATGGACTTTGCAAACTGCACAGTGAAAACATGGTCTCTTACACCAAAGAATTAACAAGAATTGCAGGAAACTAACTTCTTTTTCCACAGATACATACAAAATAAGGAATTTCATTCATTTAGGACTACTCACTTTGAGAATAAGAACATAAATTTTAACTAAGGTCAGCCCCAGATATGTATCTATTTTTTTCATTTTCTGTTTTATTGCATATGATTGCATCACAACTTGGGTATAGCACCATTGAGAGAACCCAATAACAGCACAAAAAACCTTCATGGGCTTTCCTTTCTTCCCAGCTTTGAGGTAGGCATTAGTAAATTTAAACTGCATTCCTTCAGCATTCCTCAGTGGGCCATTATTTAAAAAATAAAATGAAGCACAGGAAAAGATAGGGCTACGCTAGAATTAAAGTCTGTATATTTTTTCATAGTCTCTTTCAAAAAGTGTCAGAAGTTAGTGTATTTGATTTTTGAATTAAAGTATTTTGAAAGCAGACTGGCTCATAGAACTGCTACTCAGTTGTGCATATTTCTTAATACAAACAGACTATTTCCTGAGGATGCAGAAAACTTCTTGCAAAAGAAAAAAAAAAAAGCATTCTTTTCACTGCTTTAATAGAGAAAATCAGGTCATTTAAAAAGACAAAACATACATCATAAACAAAATGCTGTTCTGCCAGAGAAATGGTTAAATTGCTTATGTGCTTCCTTGTGAGCACAGTTGCAATACAAAGACAGTCTCACCAAATTAATCTGGTATTTTGAGGATAGAAAGTATTCAATATTTTGCTTATATATTATAATAACTGAACTGAAACTTTTCTGTTTTGGAAGTGGAGAGAGATCTGCAAGTGTCTGAGGTGTACATGAACATCCACCTGTCTATTTCCAATGCCTTTCTGCATGCAAGTCAAACCAGCTCTGTGTACATGCACAATTATACATCATATCCATTATATCACGAGTAAGTATATTTTCACGTGTTTGGGGTCTTTTTCACACCTAAATGCTCTCTTTCAAGTGTTACCAACCTTTCTCAATAATCAAAGGCAAAAAAAAAATTTGAGTAAAATACTTAAGGCAATTATTTAAAGAGAAAGTTCAGATAAGGAAGTTGATAGATCATTTTTTCTACAGAAATAGCTCTATTCTATAGAAAAATAGCTTGAATTTCTCAGGCACTAAAACATTTTTCCATTAAGAATTCTTCCACAGCCACTCAATTTCTCAGGGGAATTTTTGCAAATTCTTTTTAGAATGTTTTAACGATTTTATTTGAATAGTTTCATACTTAACTCCAGCCATCAGATCAAATTGGATCTGCAATTTTTCAGGCCAGAAGTTCACTATTGTGTACCTCAACAATTACTTTTTTCATAATGGTGATAACTATCCTGATCACTGGATGTAGTGCTCAGCAGTTATTATAGTTCCATCTGATATTATCTTCCCTCTGTAAGTCTAAGCAGGTTTGGAATAGATAAGCAGAGCAGGAGACTAGACAGATGCCTACTGCTAACTTACCCATAGTAGTTCAAAGAACGGTATCAGTTTTTCCAGTTGGCACTCTATTCTCCACACCAAGAACCACATCTATAGAAAATTATTCAGAGCCACACAAAAAATGTAGACCTTCAAAGAGACATTATAATTGCTTGACTTTATCTATTCTTTGTTGACCACAAGATTTCCAGCTCCCAGCATATCGTCAAAGACCAGAGCTGTTCTTTGTCAATGAATGCTTAACAAGGAGAAATATAGAAAGTATAAAACAAAAACAAGCATATGGGCTTTTGTAACTTGTGTTATTTTAATTTAAACCTCTTGATTTATTTAAGCACAGAAAAGAAGACTTATGTTATCAGACAAATGCTACGTTATCTTTCCCACCAGTGTTTATCAAGAATTTAGAAAAATGCTGCACAAAGTCTTCAGAGGAGTATTTATAAACAAGGGGAGAACAAATTAATTTAGAATAAGACTAATTAATTAAGACACAAGTTAGGCACTCTCTAACGAAGACTCAGAATCATAGCTTTGGACCTAGATGCATTTGTTCTCCTTTTTTTCTTTTTTTTCCCCTTTTAATCTGTTGTACAACTTCTACAGTTAAAAAAATATTTTCATGTGATAAACGTAACTGTTAATGACTCCAGTGTCCTTAGGCGATATTACATGGGGAACTTTTTTTTCCTTTATAGAAATCTAATATTTAGAGCAAGCACGATTGATAAGTTAGATGAACTTTCTAGGATGCACACGTAAGAATACAGTACACAGAAGGATCTGTGCTGTATATGTCCACAATAGTATCTACTATTCCATGAAGTAAAACGATTGCACCGAGTTTCCAAAGCTTAAACATGCTGAAGAGAACAGGGATTTTATATAATGTTATAAAATTGCAGCTATAGTGAACTTATTTACCAGGTTTTGACTGTGATAACTAGCATAAGCAATGCAACAGAATAATCCCATTTTTATAGGAGTCTCATTCTACTGTTCCATGCAGTATGTCAGTACAACATAAAAAGCTATTTGAATAACCAAATGCAAGCCTACAACTTGCGTTAAATCCTTCTTAGATGACACTTTGAAAGACTAAGGTATTCATTAAATGCAATGCACTTCAACCACGTTATAGGAAAACCCTTGGAGGACCAGAGAGATCTGCACACAATGATAATTATAGTGGGTTTTATGTACCTGGAAACTAAGGTGTAATGAGTGTCCTTACTTTAGTCGTAACAGCAGAACATAAATTCTTACGACAAAAATAAACATAAATCTTGGAGTTTTAGAAGTGTGACAACTGAAAGGGAAAGAATTGAGATTTTGTAATGATAGAAGTTACAAAATAGACATCAGCAGAAAAATGCTGCAGTTAGGGTTTTCTTGTCACTATTTATAGGTACTAAAAAATGCCCCAGATTTTTAAATTCCTTTGAAATGGGTAAAGGAGAATAACTTATCAATGCATACAAATAAATTAAGGGTAGGTGTCAAGAAGACCAGACCAGACTCTTTTCAGTGGTGCCCAAAGGCAGAGAAAAGGTAACAAGCACAAACTGAAATATAGGAACCTGAACATGAGGAAAAATTTCTTTACTTTGCAGCTGACAGGACAGTGGAACACACTGTCCAGTGAGGTTGTGTAATCTCCTCTGAAGGTATTCAAAACCAGCCTAGACATGGTCTTGTGCAACCTGCTGTAGCTGAACCTGGCTTTTTTGGAATAGATTATCTTCAGAAGTCCTTTCCAATGCGTCATTCTCTGATTATGTGTTTCTCTGAAAAAAGTTCCTTTTGAATTGAAAAGCTTACTCTGGTATGTGACAGCAAGCTTATGATAGTAAAGGGAAACTCCACAGTGGTTTTAAGCTTTTATACTTGTACCTTACATGAAACTTTTAAAATACAATACTGCATATAAAATATCATATCTTCCAAGAATATATGCTCAATTAATCACTCCAAAAATATATATACTGAAACAAGAAATAGACACAGTGCTATGCTTCAGGTTTTTTTCCTTGAAATGCAGATTATTAATCCAAGCTTTACTTTAAATTAGAGCTAATGTAGTTCTATTTTAAGGATTTTAGATTAACTTCGAAGGATTATGGACAATTACAATTTTATCCAATGCAGGGATAATTTATTCTTAAAATGAAATATTAAAATAGGCATAAACCTGAAAAATGTCATCCGAAATCTCAGGTCAAATTTGCAGAGGCTTATGGCCACACAAGAATTACTACTGAATATAATGAAGGCTAGAATCATAGCTAGAATGCAGGTTGGTTAGTGATGATTTGCCTACTTATATTTTAAATGTTGCAAGGTTGAAATTATTAATTAGAATCTAATTAGGAACTATTGCTACAAACCTTTGCTTTATAACTTGGAATCAATAATGAATATTAGCTATTGAACATTCATTATTGAATTAATTATCCATCTATAATATTTGCAATTCCCTTTTGACGAAATGCACTAAGATAAAGTATTTATTTTGGACACACTACAGTGACACTAGTCAAAAGATTTTTGAGGGATGTTTTGTTTGTTTTGTTTAGATTTTTAAACAATGGATGTGATTAAGATAGTCTGACAACTTTGAGAATAAAACTATCCTTTAGCTCAAGTTCTCATAAGCTATCTCTAGCCGAAGGACTATGTTTTTTTAACTTCTGCTAAAATATTTCTGAACCTGTATTTTTGCAGGCATCTTACAACTAGCATATGGGTTGAAATTTTAAGTGAACTTTCTCACATTGCACCTTAATGTTTTACCCCCTTAAGCATGGGTTCATGTTGGATTCACTAAATATTGCTGTAGTCTGACTAAAACAATAACCCTGTTAGCAATTCAGAGGGCATGTCCTTTTATCTCTTTATCAACATCATCTACTGTGTTCTGACCTAACAAGAAGAAAACGTAGAAGTTTCTCTAAGAAAAAGCAAGTTTCAAGTAGTAACTGGTTGAACTGTATTATATATCAGGAAACAGTTGCTGTTTACTGAGCCTGCCCATGTAATTCAGGGAGAAAAAATGACAGGTGAGTGCCCCACATGACTAATATCTCAAGTCAGTCTTTTCTTACCAGACAATTTTAAGACTGAGACAGTCTATTTTCACAGGAGATATGACCTTTTAAAATTACTTGTTTTCCTTTTAAAAATACTTGTTTTCTGATCACTGTTTATGGTATAAAAAAAAATTATGATAAGCCTTAGTAAATCCTCTTTTTTTTTCAGATAGAGATGTTATTTTTAAGCTCTTCTTCAAAACACATCTGCTTGGGGAAAGTTTAGACCCAAACTCAAACTCAGCAGCAGTGTTAATACATTCTACAGATTTTTTTGTGTAGATCTTACTTTATTTAACATGCTTACAATCCTAGTTGCTACTGAACATGAGTATCCTCTATATGACAAGAAAATTATGTACAAAAATTCCCTAATCTACAATGTCAATTCCATAAAATAATTTTAAATCCAAATCTGCAGTTCTAAAGTTTTTTGAAA
This sequence comes from Eulacestoma nigropectus, assembly GCA_013397775.1. NCBI lineage: Eukaryota > Metazoa > Chordata > Aves > Passeriformes > Eulacestoma > Eulacestoma nigropectus. The sequence continues at coordinate 506,433 of VZTE01001820.1, forward strand.
CACACAGAGAAAAAAAAGCATTCTTAATTCTTAAAATGACAATTTTTACCTAAACCACATCAAATTTGTGACAAGACACAAACTGCTCTTCTTTTTTTGTCAGCTCACTACTTAAAAAAGCATATAGGTATCAATAAAAAGGCTTTTTAAAAGACTTTAAGGCTAACTGTAGCATTATTTTGTTTTTCAAACATTTAAAAACCCGCATAAATCAAAGACATAGTTACCTAGTTAATTTATATGTTCCCACAGAACTTCTGAAAATATTTTCATATTGTTTCACTGCCGCAGTATTTGCAGTCATAAACACATCTCAATACTGACATAATAGCACATCTTGGATATTTGCACATAGTTCTGTGGCCTCCAGCATAAGAAGGACATGGACCTGATGGAGAAAGTCAAGAGGAGGGTCCCAAAGATGATCAAAGGGCTGCATCTTACAGGGAAGGGACCAGATAGACCTTACACCAGCTAACCAGTACTTAAAGGTGGAGAGGGACTTTTTGCAAGGACTTGTAGTGATAGGACAAAGTGGAATGGCTTTAAACTGAAAAAGGTAGGTTTCCCAGAGAAGCTGAGGATGCCCCAGCCCTGGAAGTGTTCAAGGTCAGGTTGGATGTGGCTCTGAGCAACCTGGTCTAGTGGAAGGTGTCCCTGCCCATGGCAGGCGTTTGGAACTAGAAGACCTTTAAGTTCCAACCCAAACCAGTCTATGATTCTATCATGTAAAGCAATATGAAATCAGAAATATCCTTAACATACAATACCAGATACATGCCAAATAACCTATTTATGTAGTTAATACACAACCCCATATTCCTACTGATTGTCAAGCTGTTTTTATTCAGTCGTTATTTACCAAACTTGACAAAGAAAGAGAACACAATGTTCGTTTCTAATAGCAAGCTGGGGAGAGTTGGAACAATTCTGAAGGTCAAATTTACAATTCAAAGAGATCGTGATAAACTGGAAGAGTAGTGAGAAATCAAAGAAATGTAACAATTTATATATCTTCATTGTCCCTATTTGAGGAAGAAAAACAGCTAATACAAAAATGGAAAAAATAAAAGAATGGAAAACTATTGACTAATATTGTAACAAGGTACCATGAAAATAACATAAAGTATTTCTCACTGAAAATAAAAGTGCAAGATAAAGTGCAAAGGCATTATAAAGGTATTATAAAGGTATCTAAGCAAATCTGTCATGTCAGTTCATGTTTTCTCTCCAAGAAACATTCACAGCATGATGTCATAGGAAACCAGGGTCACTGATCACATTGATAAATGTGCCTTTAGGTAAGTTTTATTTTTATGTCAATGGGTTCAATAATCAGGCCACTTATAGATCACACATAATGGCCTTTTATGGATAATTTCTTAAGACCTTGTAGGTAAAGTGATGCAGTCTGAATATTTCCAAAAGATTATAAAACACAATTATTTTAATGCAATACCAGCAAAACATGTTAATAGGTAGATGTAAATGGAATAAATTTAGTTGAATTTTGAACAAAACTTTTAACTACAGAAAATGCAAAACTACATTCAGTATCCGCTGCAATTCTTGGTACCAACCACTGCACTTTTTTATCAGTTTATCACATTTTTTTATTAGCTGAAAGAAAAAACTACATTTTCCCATCCAGTCTGCCTAACCAAGTTTGTATAATTAGGCACTAAAGGTGAAAAATAATAAATCTAAATTACTCATACAAGCTTTACTTTGTGTATGTCAAAGTTATTTAATGACATGACATGAAAATAAAGTAATACACGAAACTTGTTATGTCACATGAAGCACATAGGTGTGATATTTATCTCCATAACTCTTGCACTCTGCTGTATCCTTTTTATTCTGCTTTGTTAGCATAAAAATATATGGCAGGACCATATACTTTTATGAAGTGGAGGGACAGGGTGCTGTGACACAAGACCAGCAAGTAAAATTGCTGAGACTGTTTTCAGTGCTAAGGCATCTCAGAAAGACCAGGCTTACACTGTCAGATTTAATCTAAATGAACAACATATCCTGATTCCATACATTTGGAAGATACCACCCCTTACACTTTACTGTGTAAACAGTAAAGATTAAAAATGGTGTGTTACATTTGATACAGAGGGGGAGGTACAGTACAGTTAATGAGTTGATTTGAAGAAGATATTGAATAGAAGTTGGAGCAATCATCATCTGAAATCATCTATATGAAATAGATGGGCATGATTTTGGTCCATTTACTTGGAAAGATAAAACCTCAAAGAGCTAAAATAAGGTTATCCATGATTGTATTTTTAAAAATCCACATGGTGAGTCCTGTCTCACAAGATAAATTTTAATGTCATGTACAATTCAGCCACAAAATTGGAAGGGGCAGGAAAATGAATGCATACAAAAGCTCAAATTATCATTGCCTAATATAAAGCTTAGGAACTCAGACTATCTATCCCTGCTTGTTAAATGCTGTAATTGTTGTTTACTCATTTTGTTGCTTAGCTTGTTTGTTTTTATTGATTTTGTTGTTGAGTATTTTCTTGCATTTTACGCCTATTGTAGTTTGAGTTTATTGTGCATTTTAGTGCAAATGTGTTTATAAGAAGTCAATTTGTATTACTGTGAGGGTTTTTCTATTTTGCTTTTATTTTCTTTCCTTAACGACTTTACATCTGAAATCGACCATGCTATCCAAAGGACCTCTGCAGCACACTTGGCTAAGTGAGAAGACTGTACTTGTTGATGAACATACTTAACTGCATCTAAATAATATACCAGTATAGAAAGATTATGAAAACGTAAGTCAGAACAGGTTCTAGGAACATTAACATTAATGTATGTGGATAGTAAGCATTTCACATAGACTCAGGAAAGCACTAAAATAACTCAGATAGAATCAGTAGAATCTGACCTTCTGTAATCTTAAATCCTGTTCCTGAAAAGTTCTCAGTGATGACAAATCTCTGCATTCGTTCTGAATCTGGCAGACTGTATGTATTTGAAAGACAAAGAATCTGGCAATTTAGCCTAAGCTATTTTTTGTCTATCATGTAAAACTATACCAAACTCTTCTTTTCTGGTTTACTTCAAGCATCAACTCTCTTCTTAGTAGGAGTCATATATGGATTTTTAAAAGAACATAAAGGGTTAATTTCTTTTTTCTCTGTGCAGTTTCCAAAATATTAACTTGAACATGTCTGTGAAGACACCGCCTTGAAGATAGATAACATATTTCAAAGTCCTTTGGAAACGTGCTGTAATGGACATTTTAAAAATAATTGGGAATCATATTGCCAACATAAAACCAGACAAATATAGATTCTTTGGCAGATCTACATGCATATATCTGCTGAGAGCTATTTGAAAAGTGAAAGTATTATCCTAAAGCCAATTGTAAATCTACACACAGCCAACAAGCCTGTATCTACAGAGAATTAGGCATTAACCAGGTCTTTATTTTTTCGCAAAAAACTCACTGCTTGTCTTGTGGTCTCAAGGTATTACAGTAGAAATATCAATAAGATTAGAACAGTACTGAATTCCATATTGATCTTGTATAGGGAGAAAAAGGAACAACAGAAATAGCTTTAAAAATTTAACATTTACTATAATAGAAAAAACCTATTTCCCACATTCTCACAGAAAAAAAAATTGTTTCGAACTCTTGATCTTTCTCAATGCTAAAGTCATGGGAAGATTTGTCAATGACTGTAAAAATGTGATCCACTGTTCTTACACCTAAGAAAGTATTTTGGCCTGAGAAATCAGAACACTATACAGTTGAATAGTACATAATAGGACTGAGACATTTCCTTTTCCAAGCATATGTCTGAGAAAAGTATAGTAATTTTTCTTACCAATATTGTGGATAAATGCAAATTTTTTTAAGTTTTAGAACATAATTTACTTTAGGGTTTCCGTCAAGAAAAATATTTTCAAATGACCTGTTAAGGGGTAGTGTTTGCAGAACTGCAGTAGCTTGGCACTAAGAATTTAGCTGCAGTCATCACTGGGTCTTTTCTTTCCCTCTCCCTTTCCCCAGGGAGTTAGGTGCAAACCATAAACTCACCTTTTCAATGAAGTGTATCCTTTACAATGAGAAGGGAGTTCTATCACAGGTTCCTACCTACATTTTTGTGTTGTACCACTGGGTTAATGAAACATGCTTCTGCTGAAACCTGGATGAAGTTCATTAACTCGTTTATTAAAAGCCATGCACAAAGAAAAGATTGTGTACTGTGTACTGGATTCACTGTTGGCATCCTTTGTTACAATATGGCATAACCAAAGGTATTTTTTAATATAGTGACAATAAATCCAGTCCCTGTGATTTAATGTTTTGTTTTGTAGGCTGTGTGACCGTTCTTAAAAAGTATACTCTCGTTTAAATTTATGCGCTAAATACCTGCTATCAACTACACAGTATTTCAAAGTTTTATATTCTTTGTAAGTAGATTTCAATACTAAAATCTTACAAATTACTTCTACTTGATTAGATTTTATTCTGCAGCCTGTCTGTCTCTCCCTCATGTGTCTGACTCAGTAACTGGGAAAGAAGTGTCTTCTATCAATCAATGACAGAAAGTGCTGAATCTGAAAATGCTGACTGAGCACCATGGAGGGCAGTCAGGTTTCTGATAGCAGTCAAGGGAAGTTAAAAAATTTTGATATGAGTGTTAAATGCCTTTTAAAAAGATATTCAAAGATTAATCAGGAAGAAAAAATCATGCTCAAACAAAAGTGCTCAAATAAAATCATTGATCTGAGATTGGCATTTACAGAACAAAATAAAAGAATTCTATTACCCCTATTATTATTAATATT
>VZTE01001820.1:511300-615527 GCA_013397775.1 Eulacestoma nigropectus
ATATATTAATAATATTCTATTTTTCTATTATTGTATTCTATTCAGTTCTAGCTGAATTTTCTCCCGTGACAATGACTAAAATAACAAGGATATGTTTCTTGATTGTTTTCTCAATATTGTGCATCAAATAGGATTTTAAACAAACAAGAGTGAGTAAGTAAATATATTACAACCATTTAAGAGTCCATTCATGGATGAATGTTTACAGCAGCATGTAACTTCAGTAATGGCTATCTGATATTATAACTAATTTCCATGAATAACAGCAATGCTATCCATTGCTATGAAACAGTGAATAGTATTGTTTCATTGTCTATTGATTAATTAGTTAATGTGCAAAATACGTGTAGAATTTAATTTGTAATAAATATATGCATATGCATAGTAACAGGTTTAATTAGCTGTACATCCTGCCATGAAAGTATAAAATTATCATTCTAAGAAACAACTGTAATTGGCCTGTTTAGGAAGGACAAGTCCTTTCTGTTCAACCTCATTATTTTCCAGGTCATTAATGAAGTTTTCATTCTTCATATACAGAAATTAACTATGCAAAACAGCAACTGATGCTAGGAATTGTGCATCTGAATTTTGAACTAAGTTTTTATTTTGTGATAGTATTTTCTTTATTTTGAGATCCTTGTTTTCAAGCCATATTTCTGAAAATACTGGCTTTATAAAATGTAGGGAGCTCCCCCGTCAAAGAAGGATTTGGCAAGACCAAAATTGCACAGGTAGTGCCAACAGAAAAGAGCCATGTAGAAGAATAGGAACTGATTTTCTGTAAAGCCAATTGATTTGATAATTGTAGACCATATTGGCAGACAAATTCAAGATGTCATTTAGCAGTGCTTTTTCAAGGTTAATGAATATGCTTGTCTCTGGCTAGTAAGAACAGCATCACTATGGATCACAATTATCTTCTTACAATCATCTGTTGTTTACATTGCACAGAGCAATGTGCCATTTCATAGATACTAAACTACCTATTTTATGTTCTGCCCTGTACAAGGGAACTTTTGCGTGCACATGGCAAATGGGCTTCACTGAGTTCCTAACATGAAAATTCAAAGTTTTTAAACAAAAATTCTATTTAGGAAGAGAAAGGACCATGGGCCAAAAGCTGGTTGAGAGCTCTGAAGCTGAACTTCCAGAGAAGCCATTATTTTCCCTTGGTTAGTGTCCCATTCAGTATACTTCTAGTCTTTTATACCAGGACTGTGTAGTTCCAATTAAACCATTTTGCATTGGTGATAGTGTAATTCTATGAATTTCAATCACTAGCTTAAATTTTCACTGTTAATTTTTTAATGATTTAGTTATGTTCCATCTACACGCTGTTCTGATGGAGTAGTCACTATAAAGTGGCAGAGAGACTTTCAAAACCTGGAAAGCATTCTTTAATCACATGTGTAGAAGTAACCAGTCATCTTCTTTCCAGTAAAAAAAACCAACAAAACCAACCATATTCCTTGTACAAGAATATTCATCAGCTCGTTACATTTTTTTAGCATATTTGCTCCTAATTTTCTAAGAAATTAATTCGTGCTCATAGGAATCACACTTAAAATCAGAAAAGCAGCTTGTTGGAATTAGAGAGAATTTCACTCAGGCTTTCTGCTGAATAGTTTCTAGCATTTTGTTTCATAATCACAGGTGTTCATAACAGTAAAATTAAGATCATAAAAGAATGGTCTTGCAGACTAGATCTCGCCTTCCAATAAACACTACTGGTATCTTTCACTCTTCTTTCATTACTTATGATGGCATGTATTCATTATTGCACTGTTTAGAGATATTAGAGATCCATAATATTAAATTGATCAAGATCAAACTCTCAAATTAATAAGAGTTATAAGATATGACAAAATAAGGAATGTGGCTCTTTTTCCATGACCAGAAAATAAGCTAAATTGTATTCTAAAAGAAACTTAGACATTAATGTATTTTTTTCTGTTATTACCAAAGCCTTTAATGGTTAAGTTTCAAAAAACAACGATAATAACAAAATCTCATAAAATGTGTACAGTAAAAATGTAGTAATTCACACTGGCTGGAAGTTCCATCACATATTTCTCTATTTTATGATTTTATGCAGTACAGTAGTGAAGAAATACAATTAAAAACAAAGTAATGTATCTTAAAATGTACTTTATTCATTTCTTTGAGAAGTATAATTTTGTTATGATACTACTTCACAGCATGCTTGTAAATGCTCAGCAGTGCATTTGGCAAAAGTAGTATAGACTAAGTAATGCAAAATTTCATTAAAATACAGTTACAGTATCTTCATCTAAAATGTAAAAGTATTTGTAAGTGCACAGAAGTATACAGACTAGTAAGTAATGAATTATGATAAATTTACTTTAGAAAAATAGTAAGATATAATATCACTTTTGATATTATATGAAAATAATATCAAAAATCACTTGTTTTTCACCTTCCAGTGGGGAGAACTTGTTCAGTCACTTTTAAGAGTGGAGTTTAATCCGTGTTCTCTACACTATTCTCAATCTTCCCAACAGAAATACTATTAATATAGCTCCTCTTTGCCACTGTGAAACCATTTGTAAAATGAGCGCAAATACCTGAGCATACCTGCACCTGTCAGCACCAAAACCAGAAGAGTGGCTAAAAAGTACTAATAAATACTTGTTGTACAGTAAAAATTAAATATATTTTTCATATAAAAGCTTTTCTGATACTTGAAGAAGAACAGTGGTCTACTAAAGTTTTCTCAGGCAAGAACTGAAATGTGACTCTTCCACTTCTCCCAAAATTTATTATTTTCCAGTGGACAATGATAGAAAACAAAACGGCAGCAGGCAAATACAATTTTTGAAAGTCTAAATGTTTTCAACTTCCCCCCCGCCAAATAATGCATTGTCACTGTTATCCGAAGTACAGAACCTTCCCAGTGCAGTGATAAGAGATTTTAAGATGAAAGGAGAAATTAGCCTTTCAAAATATTTCCTTTTCTTTTATGTTTGTAAAGTGATAGAAACTATTTCTTTAAAAAGCTGGGTCTAATAACTTTATGATTAACTTTATTTTTTTATTTCTCCATCTTTCCTGGAAAGCAACAAACTACAGTTGAACCCACCTGAAAAAAATTTCATTGTAGAATCTTCTAGTGTACAACTCAAACAACTGGCCAAGTATCATGGGCAATTGGATTACTCATTCAGTTAGTCTTATCAATGCAAATGTAACAATGTAAAAAATAGGACAGAAAACAATTTGAATTTGAATGCATTTTTTGGCTAGTAGCACAGAATATTTCATATTTACATACCAATACAGTCTTGTGGAAGACTGAGAATTGCAATGTAATGATCCAGAGGCAAAAAGGGGGAATGGGCATGTGGTGATGTAAAACTGAAAGAATATAGTACGTGGGTATTGACAATAAAAGTGCTTGGCTGAAAAAGAGTCAAGATCCTTAATGAAACATAAATTAACAATATCACTACATCTGGCTGAAACATTCTTCAAATTGAGGTGAGAGCACTTGGGTTCCAGTACTAGAGACTGGCATAACTTTTTCTCAATACCTACAGACTTTAGGCAGTTCATGTTGAACTGGATTCCAGATGTTGTTCTGAAACTTGATGCCAGAAATAGGTTTTGCTTTAGTTCAGAAACCATTTCAATGATTTGCTCAAAGCTCAAGTATCAAAAAAAGGCATTTCTTGGTTTGCTGCTTGAACTGTTTTGTCAAAGTATGTAGCTATTAAGTCTAGCATCATGCCATTTGAAGATTGTCACTGTGAAAAAATAGCTATTTACATAAATGTATTCAGCCATATTTATGCAGTTTCATTTTTAACTGCATTGATTGCTATCAGCTCTGCTAGATTGCTTTCTTCCAGTCCAATTAAGTTCAAAAAAATCACTGACTAGACTTTCTCAAAGGAACAAAATTATTGATCTTCATATTCCAATACTGGCTCACCACATCCACTGTAAGAAGCAACTGAAATCTTAACATGTACTTTGCTCTTGAAAGTACTAAATGTGATAAGAAAAATAGCATTACCTACAGCTATCACATGGTTGGTGCAAACTGTGCATCTGATCCAATTCCCAATAATGTCAATGGCAATGTTTCCATTGATGTCACTGGCACAAGGTCAGTTCCTGCAGGGGAAAGCTGTGTCCTTCTGCAATTAGTTGAAAACAAAATCAAGTCAGAATATTACACTCTCCTCTCAGGTACCGGTGACTAAAGGAATTTTCTCAAAATATTTCACAATAGGTTCATGGTTTGGTTTTTTTACAGTATAACATCCTCCTTCTGTCGGTGCCATTATTCTTGAGAAAAGGGAAACTTTGAAAGTGAAGGACTGCAATTACTTGTCATTATGGCAACCAGACAAGTCTCAGAGCAGCACTGTTCTGTGCCTGAATGCCTAATGTGTGTTTTAGGCCAGAAAGAAATGGGGGAGAGAATACTGACACTGGAAAGCATGAGAAAACTTAAGTCATTGCACAGACCTTACTTAATGAGGAGTTAGGATGGAACACAAACATTTACATTTTTAAATTATAAAAGTTCCGAGCACAGGCTTTCAAGGAGAAATGTGCTGACTTAAGGAATATGTTACAGTCTTTAGCATTTAGCTTTTCACAACAAATCCATAGTTTATCTAGACATCCTGGTCTTATCTAATCAAAGCAAAAGGGCTTTCTATAGAGCGTATGACAAGCATCACATCTCAAAATTAAAACATGAATATTCTTTCTAATATAATTATGAAAAAATCAAATTTCTTATTTTGAAAATTAAAAAATTCTTTTGCAGTTGTAAAGCAACTCCGCAGGACCTTATTCCTGTTTTCTTCCTTTTAAAATTAGGATCAGAAGAGAAGAAGGACAACTAAAATACTAGATTATTTTCAAATATTTGTTCCCATGGGCATATTTTTTTGTTTTCCCAGAAAAATAAAAACAATATGCCATTTCTTTAAAAAAAGAAATCAAGGATTGAGGGAAATATTTTTTTTTAATCATGTGGGCTTTTTATTTTGGTTTGTAGGAGTGGGAAAGCAGTCAAATGAGGCAGAAAGAGCAAAACACCCAAAATAAGGAAATGCATAGATGTAGTTCTATGGATCTCAATTGCTTCTCAGTTTTGCCTTCTGGCAATCTGGTTCATAGAGTCGTACTATTCTTGATCATAGCTTATTTAAGCCCACTTTTCCATAAACTACGTCAGTATTGCTTTCACTGAGAATCATTACGTCCCATACAGACCTTAAATTCCCTTCTTGTTGGCTTACTGCTTTTTCAGAGATTGCAGCAAGGTCTCTGTCTCTCACAAAAACTCCAGACATGAGTTAATTCCCACAAACATTCGTTCAGGAGAAAGTCTGTTCTATTGAAACTGAAAAGCATAGTGCATGTTAGTTGCTCTTATTGTGCAGGTCTGATTAGTAAAGCCATTTTGCCAGCACCTGTCATTCTTGCAAAATTTCAGACCCACTTGTAAGAGTGATGATATATAATATGCTCTTCTATCAAACAGTTGTCCAGCAAGTCAATCAAATATGCAGCAAGTCAATGAGAAGAGCTTCATTTTCAATCATCTACTGCATTTTCGCTGTTTGGACAAACAGTAAGATATTTCTAGTCATTCAATATTCAGCCACATTATCAAATCCATTCTTTTTTCCAACAGTGAAGAAAATATCCTCAAAGGTGAAATCCCCAGCAGCAGTAAATTTGACACCATTTTTAAGTAACGCACTAAACAGCACACTGATCAAAGGTGATGGGAAAACCATTTTATTATTTTATTTTGCAAACCCCCTTCTCCCCACTCACAAGAGGCAGCTCAAAGAACCAGTTTGTAACAATGTTCTCAGTTGTTTAAGTAGGCCTTCAATAACCTTTCATGGTTATTTCACTTACATGACATGCCTGTGAAAATGACATGTAAATGTCTCCCAGCTGTCTTCCTAAGCTTAGACCAAATTAGGGAACAGCAGAAAAGAGAAAGGAATAGGTTCATACCTGGCAACCTCTTACTTGTTAGTGCATGGCTTTGATGCCTTAGATTCTAACTTTTATATTTTTAAATCCTGTACTGCCTAATGTGTAACTCTGAAGCTTCTTGTAGCCTGTTAGTTGCTGCTCTCTTAGCCAGAGAGACATAACAAAGCCTCTCTGAGCTTGTTGTTCAAGGACACTTAGGCTGTCCTAGGCCCAAAAGGTGTAAACTAGGGCCTCTAGAGAGGTGGAGAAATTGAGGAAATTACATCATTAGCTAAAGTTTTAATTGGTGAATTTATGCTGATATGCAAATGAACCAAACCTATAAAAGTGTGAAGAACTCGTGACTTGTCATCCATCTTGGGCTCCATCTTGAGCTCCATCTTTGATGTGGCCTTTGACTCCCCAGAGTGTACCTTTGTAGGCCTTTCAAATAAATATCCACCTTTATTCCCTTACTCCTGTCTAGTCTCTGTTTCTAGGGAGCCCAACAAGGCATTAGTTCCACTATAGAATACAGGTACTATATTGTTTGTTTATAAGTGAAATGTGCAAGTGGACCTTTCTGTTCAGGAGGAACAATCAGAAGACCAATAATAACTAACAAGAAGGTATTCTACTAAGGGGGCATTAAAATAAATTATATAAGTTACAGTAGCATATAGGAGTCATGTCCTTGTTGAATATCCTCCTCTAGTAGGAAAAACACTAGCCCCAAAATCCTTGATAATATGATGCATGGTTGTTAGGCAATCCTGAGTCCCAAGATTTAAGATCAAAGGCCAGTCCAAACAAGCGCAATACTCCAGACAGACAAATGCATCAATTGGGCATAATTGAAAGAAGGAAAACACGCTGAGAAAAGATTCAGGAACTAAAGCAGGAGTCACCCCAAGGCATGAACTCAAACTCCAAGGCAACAGCATTAACCTGCAGTAGATCTTCCAAGCAGCAGTCAATCATTGCAACTTAACTAGTGGCTGCTCTGCTGTCATGTGGAACTGACAATATCCAAATGTTTCATGCAAATGAAAAATAAAGTGGCTGTAGATAGATAGATGGCTTAACAGAGTAGTAACTATACAGTGCTGCTCATCAGAAGTATTTTTAATATTTTGCTATGCAGTATAACAAATAAATGGGGCATGGGCAATGAAACTTCAAAGGAGGAAAGAGGGTTTTGTTAATGTAGTGAAAAAACAGGAGAAAAAACATGCATGTTCAGAAAGTTAGGTTAACAAAAGAGATTAGAATCAAGGACTGCAACAACTGATATTGTCACATAAAATATTAATGTTGTTTAAGGGAGAATCAAATTGAATGTGGTTACAAGCTTCAGTGACAGGCAGGACAGCAAATGTTTCCCAGTTATCAAAAAGAAGTGTGAGACAGGAGTAATTAAGGGCTCTGTGCTAGTTTCTCTAGGCTTGCAGCATTGTTAGAGAAATTGTGAAAACGACAGGAGAATTTTAATTTTGGGTATAGAGCCACATCTGTAAAACAAATGCAATTTTTAAGTATCACTACAGAAAGAAAAGTTAAATGTAATCTTAGAGGGAAAAAAATGTAAACTTAGAAGTGTCATGACCCTGTCCAGACCTTTCCAAACCAATGCAAATCCAGAATGAAGTTGATTTCTGCCATCTTTGGGGTCGCTAGCATCACCAGCAATAACAAATGCCAAATAAATGGTAGTCAGATATCACAAACATTTATGGAAACAATGGCTACCTTCCTGGTCAACTTTAGAAACCCAAGACTTCTGAAATTACTCGCATATGCCTCTGCAACTTATGCTGAAAGCCAGGCTATTTCTTCAAACTCATCTCAATCATTTAAACACTAAGGTTGTCTCCGAGCTGACCAAAGGACTACAATCACCTGAGAAATAAGCATTTCTCAGTTTGAAGAAGTGTTGAAGTTTCATTGGTTTTGTGGTATGTTCCCTTCCTGGAAGAGAGAAATTGTGGTTGATAGAAATGTTGTAAGCAATAACAGAATTTGACGAAAACCTATACTTCCAACTCAAAGCCATTCTCTTTTGAAAATTGACTCCAGCTGATGTATTAGCTGTTGTTTGTGTGCTGTTCCTTTACCACTGTCAAAAATAAAAATATCCATAACAGATTTTCCTCCGACTAAAACATTGAAATATACTTTACAAATGATAGAGCTCTTATTGCCACAAACAAAAGTTTAAACACTTCAAATTGTATTCTACAAACTTTGTTTATCCTGAGGAGTATCTTGTCATCTGTGAAATGAGTACAGAAAGCTGAAGGGTAAAATATTTTTAAGTGGGAATACTCACACCAGCAACTCACCATTATTACAAGTTATGTTCTGATTGAAACATTGGTCTATTCATACAGATCTAAGAGCCATTTAGTAGAAAACACAGCTCTCAAAAAACTTTGCTGCTATTTTCACCATATACTACAGAAATATAGTATTACTGTCCCCTATTCTTTTTTCATAAGCTGCTATGTTAACTGAGAATTAGCTGACATGAATACACTGTAATTTCTCTTTGTAAGATAAACAGAAGTGAGCAAGACCTTTAATGAGATTTGTATCTTCAACATTTTCAATTTCACTCTAAATTTTATAGATTAATTTTGCATAATGCATCCTGAGATTATTTTTTAGATTTTATATACATAGAAATATATATATAACTCTGAAAAACAACACTAATAATAATACTAATAATACTAAATAATAAAACATATACTCTACATAATACTATGTGGAGAAGCAAGGTCATGTCACAATTCTGAAACAGCTCTCAAGGGGCCATGTGAGTCTTATTCTATAGTGTTTTAGTAGCACTTGTTATGTTTTCCACTATCTGACCATTAGTTTCCCTGTGCATAATAAACACAATCATCCATTGCCTTAGGTATTAAAGACAAGACAGGGAGATGTTTAAGAGAAGAGGAGGAGAACTTCCCTCTGTTCCACACAGCAAAAGTCATTGGGAATTGTATAGCTGTTTCACCAGTGCACATTGCAAGATGAAAGCAAGGTTTTGTCCCTCTCTCCATTCTTCAATACACTGCAGTGAACGATGTTCTGCTGCAATAAGGAGAAAGGTGTGACTTTCAAAACAGTCTGCTTGTTGGAGAAGAGCTTAAAGAGCACCAGAAAGATCAGAAGCCACTAATTAAACCCTAGCAAGCCATAAGGCAGTCAAATCCTCACTGTATATGGCCTGAACAAATGCTTGGTGGTAGCTGTGGGTCTCTACAGTAATGGCAGCAAAATACAGGCTTTCATGAAAAGAAATACTTGTGTCAGTTCCACATTCACTAGAGAAGCAAATGGATGACATAGCTAGAGCAAAACTAATAATCTGAACAGCTCAGCAACTCTGAGGCACATGAACTGCCCTTGCCTCAAAACTTAGGAGAAGTGATCCCTGCTTCCAGTATCTTGGCAGAGGAGTGCATGAAAAGTCCTGTGTAATAAAAAACAGTCTCCCCATACAGTATCTTCTGAAGCGGGGGAAATTATAATTTCTGGGAGACATAGATTGCTTTTTAGAATAGTTAATCCAAGTACTTGACTGAGGTCTTTCATGGCACTCTGCGTCTGGACAGTCTGGGAGGCAGTTGAGAGATGGATTTAAAAGAAAAAAAATTAAATTTGACTTCACAATATTCTATATGCACATTACTGCTAACATAACCAGACTAAATAATTTTTAAAAGTTGGTGCACATCATTATTACAGCTAGAAATTTTGTATTACAGTTACGTTTACAGTCCTAAAAAGAATATTTAGTAAGTAGAACTGTACAGTGACACATAGAAAACAGAAGGAAGAAACAGTATCAGTGTTTTGGAAAATGGTGGTCGTAAATCTGCAGTAAGTCAGGGACAGATTTTACAAAGGCTATTCCTTTTTGGCTAAACCTCCTCTCCTATGAGTAATATTTAGCCTTTTTCATTGAATGTGTATCTTTACCTTCCAAAAGAGTATCTGAAAAATGTTGCCTTTCTGACTGCTGTGATGGAACATAACTAATAGCACATATACATAGCAGAATGCATGGTGTTTAATTTTGTAGTTGATAATAAACTTACCTACTTCTGCCAAGGTAATTCCTGTTTTAATAGATTAAGCAACAGATTAAGGTCACACATTAATTTCACAGAAGATAACATTTATACACACTTCAAAGTTCAAAGTAATTTTCTTCAAACTCCTATATTTTTAAGGAAGTTAGTGATGAATACCTCTGTACACTTTTTTTTTGCCATATCCTCAGACTCAGTACTGGTAGGCAAATTCACAACTTCTGATAATATTATTATTGTTGTTGTTGTTCTGTTTTTTAGTATTTTGCTGAGAGACCAAAAGTCAGGTACCAAACTCACACTGAGAGAATGCTTCCACTCTGTTTGACCAATACAAACCGATGCAAACCTCCACCTGTAGGAAGTTATGTGTATATGAGACTACTAATATATAATGAATATGTATATACTCATATAGTCAGTTTTTAGACATTTAATTCCTCTTTTTTTCTGGCTAAGACACAACTAAAACAATAGAGATATAAGTTTAATTTTTATTCAGTTTAATTTTTTTTTTCAGAAGGATGCATTAGGTGCTTAATTTAATATTTGTAATTACAAGGAATAGGTTCCCAGTTGTTGTGGGTATCATTGGAGTATGCAACGTACACATCGCATCACAAATATTAAAGTGCTTTGTGCCAGATGGAGTATGTAAACTAAGCTGAAAGGCGAAGCCTCAGGCAGGCAAAGACTCGGCCTTTGAGACAAAGAACATAGCATCAAAATTTCCTTAAATACTCTCAATTATAAAAATTATTGATAGTCTCATTTGAAATGCCTTGCTTGGAAATTCAGGTATAAAAGAGAAGAAAAGTCTTGGCAGACAGAAAAATTCAATGTATAAAAGCAAGCTCTGCTTAACTTAACTTTCAGAATTTGTAAATAAATTTAGCTATTTAAGCTATGTCTCATGTTATGTTGATTCTCCTCTTTCATAATAAATCCTGTCCCTCAAGGATATCTGTATCCAAAGTACCTATGCCGTAATGTAGACTATAATAGCCCTCTGTGTTAAGAGGAACAGGGACAGAAATAGATACTGTATGACTAAATGCTGATTGACAGTTCCTTCGCATGCTCAACTCTTCTCAAACAAAACTGCAATAAAAAGACTTTATATCGTACTACTCAAGAGATAGTAAAATGTGTAAACAACTGTAACCCTTTGGAAGAAAAAATATACTTTATTATTATCATGACACACTGAAACATTATTTTTCAAATACATTAGCCAGAGATCAAATTATTCAGTGTCTAATGAGAAAGGAAGTGTTCCTTCTCAATTACCCATTAAAATGCTGTTTCTAACAAAAAAAATCACATGGAAGACTGTTACTATGTAAATACTTAAAGGAAAATATTTTCATGGCATGTGAGAAAGAAACAAGAGGAAAACAGTAGAGAGGCAGTGACTGAAATGTCTGCCAGGTACATATCCAAGACAGCTTAAAAGCCCTTATGAAATGAAACCTAGCTTTTGAAGCTGTCAGAGTTTACCACCTTGATACATTATTGTACAAGTCTGAAGAATTCCTTGACAGAAGAACTTTTATGAAGAGCAGCTGAGAGACTAGGAAAAGCATAGGGCCTCTCTCACAAAATAATGGTTTATAATCACACACATGATAAAGAAATGTATCATCTTAGTGACTGACAGATTCATAAGTGCACAGGCAAGACAACTGGAGCCACCACAACAAGTGGCTCTCAAGGCTGGCAAAAGACCTATCAACATTTCTGTCAGAAATAAGACCATTGACAAATTGGTGCCCCAATTCTCTCTCACCCTTGCCCTATTTGCGTCCTGTATTTCATTGTCTTGTGTTAAAGCCTAAGAAATAAGTACTAGGTAGAAACTTCCAGCCTACTAGAGAGCTTTAAATGGAGTCTGAAAAGATCTTAAAACATAAAATAATTTAAATAATTAAAAAGAAAAGAAAATACTGCTTGTTTTTTCATCCATAAGTGGCAACATGCTTTTCTTGAGGAGTAAAAGGCCCAAGAACAAATAGAAAAAACCCTAGATAGGTCATGTAACTGGGAATATTATATGGATGCTTTTTAAAAGCTAAAAAAGATCATTATCAGCAACACTGCAAGCCAGTCTTTGAGGCACATATAAATAGAAGCCTTTAAGTGCAAAAAGAATGAAACATGCAAAACTGTTCTTAAAAGAAGGTAAGAAAATAATTACAACATTTCCTGTGAATGTGCGTACAGATAGATAACGACTGGACAAATGGGTGAAGCAAAACCTTACTAAGGACCATAAAAATTAAAAAACTACACGGTCTTTTACCAAATTGAAGACAGCTTCCTTGGTACAGAAAACTTCTGATCTGACCAGATGCAACCACTTAGGATCCTAAAGATGGATTAAGCCTGGCATATACTCCTAAGTATAGTTACCAAAGAAAAGGAAAAAAAAGGCAATTTCTGCAGCACTTCTATTTGATTTCACTAAAATTGTGATTTTTTCTGTATTTATGATTAGACCCAAAATGTAAATGTTTAACTCATGGTGCTTGTCTTGAGAAATCAATTTTACTGTTACTCCAGTAGAAATTATGTTGCCCTCCAGGGAGATGAGAATTGGTAGATAAAGGCTTGAGTCTCTTCTCACTGAAGACTCTAAGCCATGTTTTATAACTAAATTTCTGTCAATTAGAAATAATTCGCTTAATTTAGTAGCTCATGCCTCTAATACTGACTACTTTTGAAAGTGTGACAAGTGGAACACAATCTCGCCTTTTCCCAGTCCACCAAGTTCAGTGGAATTTGAGTTTATGGAAGATATTTGTTAAGAGCTTGTACACAGAGAGCCAGGAAGTACTCTACAGTCATAAGGGTGAAAGTGTAAACAAATATGGAGCAAGGAAAAGCTAATTATCAACTACTGTCAATTATCCTTCACTATTTTCTCCTATTCTTTGTTGTTTGATTTCCTAAGTGATATTCTCTTGATCAAAGTAGACACCTTTCAACCATGTAAGACATGCACTTAAACCCTAGAACAGCAAATAAAGCATAACAATCTGAAAATTAACTGAAAAATCACACAAAATTCTGACTAAAAAAACCTTTTCTTTCACCTATGACATTATTCAATTTACCTAGGTGTACTTGAAAACAAAGTTCCTTTGTACAGTTTAATGATCTGACAATATAATCTCACCTAGCCAATCTTGGAGTACATCATCTACTGCTTCTTAAACAATGTAATAGAGATATCACATATGCAGGTTTTGTGAATACACAATTCAAACCCTCTAAGAATTGTACTCGGCATTATTTTTCAGAATTACAGCTCACCAAACAGGTCCAAACATGAGCTACCGACCCTTAGGCTTCCAAAAGGCATGAATCATGTTGTAGAAGAGTTCTCAACTTTACAGGAAAATTATTCAGTTTGGCAAGTACATAACCTAGTGCATGCACAGTTGGTATGGTGCATCTGGAACACATATAAACCTCCCTGTATTTGCATACACCTATTTTAGAGTAGGCTAATTAACACTTCAGATATTCCTGAGTAATTAGGGCTTCAGAAACATTTTTGCAGTTTACTCTACAACAGTCCCAGGACTGTTCAAAATGCATAGGTAAATAGGAATCTAATCCTGAGCCCCTCAACATGTAATATTGTTTCAGCAAGATAAAAGTAATACAAAGGAAATTAAACTATTTTCTTTAAATTAAGCTAACAAAGTTGGCTAGGCAGATGTAAGATCATACAGATTCACTTGTACTTACTTCTTACCTGAACCTCACATTCAACTAGGAAGAAGTTACTTATTTTGAGCAACCAAATGCAACAACACTTAACAGAACTTGGAATTGAAGGAAACATGAGAATTTATGCCACATGAAATGGGACTAAATATGCAGTGCATAGGTGATAAGGCACTGCTGCCAAGCACCAAAAGTAGACTAGGAATTACACTTGGGGTGAAAATATGCAAAAACCAACACAAGAAGGCCAATTATAAATGCAAGAAATACTGTTTAATTCCAGTTTAATTGATAGTCAATCTGAAAGTCACCACATGTTCTCTCCAGAGAGGAAAGAAACTGACCAAAATGAATATAAACATCATTCTCAAGCAGTAAGATAGCAGGTGAGTAAGTAAACTTGCAACTGATATTTCAGCTTAATTCCTGTGGAAATTGCATAAATCAGGCTATTAACTCAAATATTCATTTCATGTTTGCTGAATATCAGTGCATCAAGAAGAACTTCCAGTGAAGATCTAAATCCTAAAATTTCTCCATTAGTTGAAATTGGTTACACAGGTCAAGTGCTGTTCAGGTATACAGGTTTTTCCTCTCTTGAAGAGGCTGACCAGATCCCAACATCCCGTATGATGCTGCTGATGTAAAGTATACCTAACAGATCATAACAATGAGGAAAATCATCCAGTGGCCCAGAACCAATTTAGCACTTTTCTTTCCAAAGCACTTTCAACTACGAGCATGGGGTTGTAGCTTGTACTAGGTGACTCCTCTGGCAGATGTCTGGTCTAAGGTCAGCAGAAAGCCTCCTTCTTCAGTTTCATTTTTCACTCGCTGTGTGTAACAAAAGAAGAGCTAGAGGTAGCATTTTAAGGCACTTTTGAAAACATGGTGTTGGAAAGCTGAAAGAAATCGTTACCACTGATTCAGTGCTTCTTAAAGCTAATCTTATATATAAATATAAACATTTGTTTTCACAATGAGTGCTTTAATGCTCCATCTTAAAACTAAGCAAAGCCCCAAAACAAAAAAAGCCCAGCACTGATGAGCAATCTTTCAATAACGAATCAGTGTGCACACACGAGGGAAAAACAAATGCAGTTGGGAAACAGATTTTGGTGTCAAGTTTCCCCAAGTGTTGTTATAAATATCAGGAAATTAAAAAATGCTCTTAAAATGCATGAACATTATTTAGGTCTTTAATCTGGAAGGGGCATGATTGATTTTGCAGGGTGGAAACTGCCAACTGTACCAGTGCCTGCAGATGGAAGGGGCCGGCACATAGCTGCCAATTTCAGGGAATATATTTCAACTACTCTCTAAAATGGATTGCAAAAGCTTGTTGTCTTCTGCTTGCTCCTCCAGGCTCATGCTGCACTAAACAGCTTAGGGGGAGAACGGCATCAGTCTTTTCCTGAAACAAGAACAAGTCACAGAACATGACTATTTTAGAAATGCCAAAAAAATTAAAAACCTAGACCTCTGAGAGCAATGGTGCCACAAGGTGAACAGGAAATAACAGCCAAACCAAATTTAAGTCTTGCTGTTTACACAATGGCCATTTTGAACCACAGTGAGGGGAAAGCTGACCTTTAAATTTAAGGTTCACTTTTACATCCTTATTAACTATCATACAAGGAAAAACATTTTCTGGAAACACAACTGCACTGTCTGAAACACATTCTTGAAGTTCTTCTTGCATTGTTAGAAAACAGTAAAATATGAGAAAGAAGAAGTAGACTAATTTTTCAAATAAGACCATCTTTAAATACAAATGCTCTTAAATCTCAGCTTCCTCACTTTCCTAAACATCTCAGATTTGAAAATCTGGTTCCTGATAAAGAAACATTTTGGATGGTACAACTTCAGACTATCAGAGCTAATAGTCTCCAAAGCTTCTCATACAGTCATTATGTCAGTGTAAAGAGAATCACTTCTGGTTGTTTTCCTGAAGTATCAAACTTGGCTTCTTTTGTCCTTTCAGTTGGGTAGAAATGCACATCTCTTCCAAATTTTTGTCTTAGCTCTTCTCCCATACTGAAAAAAGTTCTTTCCAGTGGCAAAAGGGTAGTGTAAAACCATCTTTCTAAGCCATTTTCTACAGCTTTGTTCTTTCAAAGATTATCTATTCTCTTTCCTTTTACTTTGCACTGGAAACTGTGCTTATGCCAGCACCTTGTTAAACTGATTGCTGAGTCTTTTCCTCTGGAATTTAGCACCACTACATCAGGTTAGCAACAGAGGCTGTCTCAAATATCTTGTGTTAAGGACAGATCTGAAAAGTTATCTGCACTGTGGAGTAAAACTGTCTTGCTGGCAGCAAGAATACCAGAATGGATATAAAGTGTCTTGAGGAAAATTGTCTTTAGGACTGCATCCCATTAAAGACATTTGAGTGGTATTTTGTCCCACTGGTTCCAGCAGGGGCAGAACGTCATCCCTGCTTTAGTTCTACTGGAATAATACACATCTACATAAGTGAAAATAACTCATTCTCCCTCTTTTAAGGATTCTTCCTCTATACTCTTCTTTTATTTATTTGTAGATCTCATTTGCAGACACTTGTGCCACTATAGAAACAAAATTTCTTGCTCACATTCCTCCCCAGTACATAAGACAAAGCAAGGTGCAAGATAAGCCCTTTGCTTTCTTTCTGAAACACTCCTTTCATGCTCACTGCAGGTTTTTGAGATACACTCTAACATCATTTGTTACATATTTCATACTGCAATGCCATGCTTGATTACATCAATCTATACAAAACAGAAACTGGCAGCCAGTCTCCCAATTTCTGCCAACTGTAAAGGTTAACATGTACGCTGGCATAATGTGGGTGTGTAAATAAGGGAATTTGTGTAGTCCTTTATTTAGCAATGTAAGAAAACATATTTCAGGTCGGAGATGAATAGTTTTCCTTCCCTCCAGGTGTCTATTTTCTATTTTGGAAATTTCAAGGAAGGGATTAAACATGCACAAGCACTACTTAGCAACAAAACACTAAGGAACCATACTGTGTGTACTATAACTTCATTTCATAAGACTATCATCACAAACTGCCAGTATTTCATCACTGCCAAGATGTCTTTGGAGAGAGACAGGAGAAGTCAAGGAAGTGGCTCTCAAGACACCCCCAATAAGCTCTCTGCCATCACTCAAGCCTCCCATAAGGCAAGTTCACCATTCCCAAGGATAATTAACAAATTTACTTCTAGACCAACAACCTTTAAGAAAAAAATTTTGCCCAATCAAGCAGATTTATGGTTTCAATTTTGCACCTTTAGAAGTTCTTATTATTGAACAAGTAAAGAGATAAATCAGCAACTGTCTTATACAAAAACTGTCAATGTAAAATAAAGTTACATGTGTTTTTATTATTTATAAACTAAATATTTTCTAATCTGATGCAGAAATCCAGAGTAAATTACTCTAAGATAACTGATATTTCTCTTGATATCTTATTCTGGAATCGCACAAAATAACCAAAATATTTGGCATGAATAAGTAGTCATGTAACAGTAAGGATAAAAATGAATTATTGATATACCTGTGCTTGTTTGTTCTGAAGCTTGGTTTGTGTAGAAATTTGTGGTGATGACTAATAAACAAAACATTCAAATAAAGATCCACAAATTTTAAGCAACAACAGTACCATATTTGCCATCCTTCTATATGTACTTTACTGTCTTCCATTAATTGTAAACTATAGCAATGCATTCCTCTGCTAAAATACTAGAAAACAAAAAAATTACAAGTCGTGTGAAATGCAGGCAGTAGTCAGAAGCTGAGTGCTTTCACAGGTCCTAGTCTCCTGAGTCTCCAGGACAAGACGTAAGAACAGAAGGGAAAATTTAAAAGTGTGCAGCACTCATTAGAGGTGGCATGAAGGTGATCACACCTCTAAAGCTTAAACGTTGAAGGAGCGCTAGTCCAAAAGAAAGTCAGTGTCTATATACTCAGCAAAGTTCTTGCAACAAATGACATCTCTTAGGCATAATCACCTCTGCTTAAACACAGAACATTAGTTCAAGACTCTTCCTATCAAGAATCAAAAGCCTGGAGAAACAGAAAATACTAAATTGAAGCTTCATAGGAAAGTCCTACCTACATCTACAGCTCTACCTCTAACAAACATGACTAAACAAAAATAAGGTTTTCTATTTAATAAGCTATGAATTCATCGACATTATTTTTGTGATGTTTTGCTATTGTGATTGTAGCATAAGGGTCAAACACTGAAAAGTATATATTATTAAAGAAAATGCGATGAGCATGAAAGAAACCTGTATCACTTTAAAATGTATAACCTGTGGCTGCATCTCTCTAATACTACTGATACAAGCTGCACGCACACCCTTACAAAGTGAAATGTATTTGAGTTCAGTGTACTTGCAACTGTCTTTAGAAAAAAAGGGCAAAATTTGTAGAATGCAATTATAGAATCAAAGTAGTAGAGCAATAGTAAATGTGGGAGACTTTCACTTGAAAATGTTGGGTGAATGTTATGAAGTATTCTCCAAACAAAATGGCCAATTGGAGATTTTGAAAGGAAAGTATAAATTATATGGTTTAGGTGTGTTGCTGCAAGAGCATAGATAATTTTTCTTATATTCTGAAGGGCAATGCCAAAGAAAAAAGGTTTTCTGATGTGACTCATAAAAGCAAAGGCTGAAGTGCAACAGGAAGAATTGTGATCAGAAAAAAAAAAAAGATTTGCAATTCTTAGAGCCACTTACTGAAGAACTACTTAAGAACTACTTATTGAAGACACTTGTAAGTCCAAACAACAATATTCCAGTATGCTTACATTGGGCCAGAGCAAAAAAACATTTAGATTGAAGGTTCTAGTGATAAGAAAACATGAGAAAATGCCACCATCTGATCAACACTTAATTAATTTCAGTAAATACAAAGCTATGTTAGTATGTCAGAATATGAATATGCTGCAATTATTTTTCTTCTTCAGGGAACGACTAATTTCTTGAGGAGAAATTATGCTCATCTTTACATATATTACTGCAAAATTAATAATGAAAACCTGCATTAGAGATTAAGCTAGCATGTGTTAAACATATTCTTAAAAATGTTTAAGAATTCATATCTTTTCTGTTGTGAATATAAGCAAATAGATAGACTAAACCTTTTTATGCTAGGAAAGTCAGTTAACTAAATGGCATTTGTAAAGACCAGCTCAGAAACTGCAAGTACTGCAACTGCATATTTGCACAGTGCATACCAGAGTGGACCCTAATATCACCTGCAGCCTCTAAACACTACTGTAATATTGCTCTTAATAGTAATAACAACAACATTCATCTTATTGGGTACAGCAGTTCCTATTTTTGTATTCACAGTAAAGCTTTAAAAATTTTCAAGGCACTTTCAGAGGTACTTTTTCTTAAAGATAAAAAAAAAATCCCAAGTGTTTAACTGTAATCACTATTGGGAAAATACATTAGTAAGGTACACTTTAGAGCACTTCTGAAAAGCTACACTCCTAATACCAGGTAAATGATATATGTTTTAGAAACACTTATGAATGCCTATTCACTTATTAGTCTGGCATGGCCTCAAAACAGTATCGGCTAAGCAATAGTGCTTCCACCCTGGTTTTGTGTATGGTCAATGAAGTAAACAATACGCATTTTTTTTTAAACGCTTGAATGCGTGCTTACACAGCAGTTTATTCAGATCCATTATGGACATCCAAGTAAATAAATGTTCTAACGTCCATAACTATATATTTTGTAAATACAGTGCTGCTAGTTTCTACAGAATAAATAATAGGCACTATAACAATACCACAAGCACAGGGGTTTATCCAACTATGCACTTCACCACAAAACAGATTTCACAACCTCTTGCTGGCATTTTCCCCTGACCCCCATCATTTCTTTGTTTTGTTTTTAAAGAAAGGTGCTAAAGGGGAGAACATTACCTTTTGAGAAGCTGTTACTTTTTGAGAATACACAACCATTATGAAAAAAAATAACATGAAAGGGAATTTTTTTCTTGAGAATCCCTGTAAAACTGTAGGTCCTTTTTGGATCTCACCACCTTACTTTGACCACCAGCTGACTTAGATGAGTTCCGCAGTTTAGAGCCACAGTTTTACATTAATGGCATTTGCTGCTCTGAGTAATTGCTCAGTAAACATTCAGGAAGGGTTTTGTATCTGAGTACAAATATCAAAGGAGAGCAAGTTCTTTAATAATCTGATGCATAGCTATATGTGGGTGAGAGCTTGCCTTTTGCAGCCATCCTGAAAACTCTCTAACCTTTCTTCTTTCATTTATTTTTTTAGGAGTGCTAACAGGACGAATTATACCCTAGGAATGAAATAAATAACTACTAATCAGAATTGCAAATAGATAAAGGGATAAGATTAGGATCTTATATCTGTTTTGTAAGAAGCTGGGAGTCATTAAAGGAGAATGAAAAACTGATTTTGACTACAATCTGTGCCACAGTGACAAAAAAAAAAATCCCAATTAATTCTTCGCAGGCCTTGAAGTGAATAGAAGATATGGATAGAGGGGAACAAAAAAAGAGGGAGAGAGCCTAATCAAGACGGGTTCTTCAGCAAAAGCCCAAGACAGTAAGTTAGATTTTCTTGAGTGTATCAGGATATCCCATAGATATTTAAGATAGGCTTTAAATAGTCAAAGTAGACAAACTAAGGCTTTTAACTTTAGATGAGCTTTCCTTCCACATGGACCCCTAAAATGATGATTTTCCAGAGCCCAAGGCAGACTAGTTTTGAAGAGCAAAAAAATGTCTTAATCTCTCAGAGATTGCAGAGGATTCTGTATTCCAAGCAGCCTGTAAATTTGCAGCAGTCTGATAATATATGTTCATGACACCCTTGCAAGTATTGAAATTAAATTAAAAATAATGAACTACTTAAAGTCTATTCATGGATATTCCTGACAGAATCTACGTGGGTTTGGGAGAAAGGAAAATTTGCTAAATTCATAATTCACTTAGGAACAGTTTGCTCAGTGTATGACCCATTTAAATGTTTTAAAATGCACATTTTTTTTACCAGTTTTACTCTTTTTTAGTCTTCAAAGAGCCATTAAAATCACTTTTTAAAGGTCCGACAAAAGAGCTAAATGAATACAGGAGCGACACCCTTGATTTCAGAAAGGCTATGTACTCACCAGTGTACAAAAGCCTGAGTATAATGACTTCAGTCTCATTCCAGGGGTGCTAAGGTAGGAAGGATTATGGATGAACAGGTTTTATGATACATGAACATTCTACCTCATTGATTGCATAGTGTCTTTTCTTGATGCTCTGTTGGGAAATACAGCACAAAACCTGTTTTGTTGACACTAGATTTGTTACTATAATCCACATTTTATAAGTATGAGAGAAAGATATTTCAGAGTGTTAGAAGCAGTAGAATATTCTAGGAAGTTTTCAGAACAAAATAAAAACATTAAAATAGTCCATAAATTTATCTTCAATGCAGCAAGAAATTGATATGTTTTTATCTTTTTAATTACTGTATTATTTTTCCCATTTAATTTATCTAATTTCTTTCTGGAATCTTATCAATGTATATAAATATCTGGCTGAAAAGTACAAAGCAGACAGAGCCAGGTTCTTTTCAGTGGTGCCCTGTGACAGAACAAGAGGCAATGAGCACAAACTGAGGGAGACACCCTCTGATCAGGGAACACTTTTTAACTCTGAGGACAACTGAGGTTGCTTGAGGAAATTGTGGACTCTTCCTCCTTAGACATATTCAAAGGCCATGGGGACATGGTCCTGGGCAACCAGCTCTAGGTGGCCCTGCTTGAACTGCATTGGACTAGATGACTTCCAGCGGTCCTCCCAACCTACATCATTCTGAGATTCTGTAAAAGCTTTTTATTCCAACTGATTTGTTTTAAATCGTTCATTCCTGTCTCAAAGTGACGTAATTTTCATACAAATTGTGTGTCTTACAAATTTTTATGAATAATGTTTTAATCCACAAGGAAATAAAATTCTTTCTCAGTTATTTTATTTTTTGGTATGATCTAAAGAGATAAACTTAATGACAATGAATTCCCCATCCCTGAAAAAAATCTACTAACGTTATTTTTCTGTCGTTTTTTCAAATTCTGAAACTTACCTTGAATTTTGGTAATCATATCAGACAATGAATGGATGAGATCTACTATACAATCCCTCATGAGAGATTTTTCATCCTAGATTTTATTAAATAGGAATATTAGTAGCATTTCATTCATATCAGTGTAAAATTTTATAATACAAAAATTAATCAGGAATAGTTAATTTTGAATATACTCATTCCTATACCAATAAAACCAAATTGTGATCTGATTGGTGCTTAATTTTAAACAATTGCTCATATGTTTTGTCTTACTGGTGTTTTCACAAGTCTTTTGGTTCCATGAAACCACTAAGGTATTTTTTAAAGTGGTTGCATTATCTAATATCATGCGAGAAGTACCATTATAGTCCTGTTTTGATATATTGTAAAACTGGAAGTGTAATCACTGCATCTGCACCGTGGGCTGTGTAAGAAGAGATATGACTCATTGAATGATAGACTAAAATCACAGAATATCCTGAGGTGGAAGGGACCCATAAGGATCATCAAAGTCCAGCTCCTGGTCCTGCGCCGAACCGCCCCAAGAATCACGCCCTGTGTCTCAGAGAGTCGTCCAAACACTTCTTGAACAGGCTTGGTTAACCTAGTTCAGTAAGCTGGCAGCTATACATTTGTTCTGCTTTGCTTTAAGGATTAGAAAGTCAGTTAGAGAAGAAAAATGAACATGCAAATTTTTTGCAACTTCAGCCTAATACACATTACCTACACCATGATAAAAATTGCTTACAATGTCTAATTTCACTACATAAAGAGATGAGATGATGAGATGAGATGAGATGAGATATGAGATGAGAGTCGATTTCAAGACTTTTCTTGTTGTCTATGATTGTTCTCAACATAAGTTTACCATCCAACAGAAAGAAGTCCATTTATTTTGTAGTAATGATGTAGTCACAGGAGAATTCTCAAATTTTTTATCTCTTTCCCTCTGCAAAACAAAAGCAAAGTCTTCTTCAAAGAATAAACCAGTCTCCCTAAAAGATTTTACAATCATTTGTTTCCTGATAATACTGTCTCTAGGGCTCTCAGAAAAGGCCCTCCTACCCTTCCACAGCTGTTTCTCAGCTCTCCTTATAGAAAGACATTGTAGTAAAATGTTCATCAGCTATAAATTAAGCACCCTTTTGAATCATCTGTGCTTCATACAGGCAATAACAAGCAAAATTAAGTAGTTAGGTTTGAAGAAAATACATTGCTTTTTAAAAATACTGGGAATTTCTTTCCTTTTATTTTTTAAAATTGGTAATAAGTGTAAACATATGGACTTTGGAAGTAAACATTTTCAATTGCTCATACCTGGCCAAAAGGCAGACTGGTCTTTGTATTTTGTACTTCTTGACCATATTTAATAAAAGGATATCCAAGGGATAGGATTTAGTGTAATTTGAGAAGTTTTTCTTTTATTTTCCTATTAGGGTTTGAAAACATTACTGTTGTCAGATGAACTGAAGTCTGCCTTCACCACCCTCTCCCCCTGTGCAGTACTAGAAATTCAAAAATTACTTGTCTTTTAAGAATAACTGTAAGAGGCAATAGTTAAGACATTTAATAATCTTTTAAAATGTTTTCCTATAATTCATCTTGAATTTTATCATCTTGAATTGGTTTATTCACCAGTTTTTCCACTAGCTTTTTTACTGTCTATTTTCCTGTCATATGACAGCTTATTAGTGGTTCAGAAACAGTATTTTAAGGATAATGGGAATACTTCTACTGACATGCAGTCATATTCAAGATTTTATTAAGTATTTATATTTTTTATGTATTTATTGAGCATTTTTAAACACCTGAAGTGCTTATCCAAGCCAAATTTCAAGTAAAGTCATGTAGTGTATCTACTGGTTTAAAAAATACATATGGTAAAAGATGTGAGAGATGACATAAAGTAAAAGACACAAGAGAAACTACTGCAAGAACATAATGTTTCTATAAGGCATAAAATCTATTATGGAAGATAACAAAATATTAGCAGTAAACAGTGTTATTACAGCTATAATAGGTGGCAACAAAACCACAGTAGAGGAAGAAACGCAGACCGGAAAGTTAAAAAGATCGATAGATAAGCAGAATGTTACATGATAGCTGAAATGAGATCCTCTGAGAAATTAATTCTGTGCCATAATATACCAGCAAACCTATGTGATTTGAGACTAACTTTAATATAAGTTTGGACTCAAGATGTACAAACTGCAAAATGCTGGTAAACAGCAAATTAGAGTACCATCCTCAGACTTGACTGCTGATTTGAGAAATATCTTACAAAAAACTCCTCTTCCTCCACAAACTTCTTTCCACTGTCAGAGACAAACTAAATATAATAAAGAGTATTTCCTGTTGTGACGTAGAACATTGCCTACTCTGGATATCTGTCTTTTCTCCCTCAGCTTTTAGCGAACAGCCAAAAATACATAAATTTTTAAAATCATTTCTTTTTTTAGGCATGGCCACCAATCTTACAGAGGCATAATCACAAACACTTTAGGTAGGATTTTATTTATATCTATTAAATCAATCCCATACAAGAAGCTAAAAGACAAAAAAAAAACCCTAAAAAAACCCAAGAAAACCCAGCAAAACAAAACACAACAAAACAAATCAACCAAACAAGCCCTGAGTCTGAGTCTGAACATATGGTTTTCAGATGTCATTTACCACACACTTGCTTTTTTCTAGTTTGCTTTACTAATTCCAGCATTACACTTCCTGCCATGTGTACAAGCATCTCTGGTCAAATTTTAAGGCGTTCAAAAAGCAGAACAACGGACCACTTTATTCTGTTTTGAAGACGTGGTGCATCTGATACACCTCTGATTTACGTCTGGTGTAGAGTCACTGGAGACATGACTGATCCATTTTTGTGCCATAAATCCAGTGCACATCTGTCTCGCTGTGCATACAAACATGCTTTCTCTGGCTTCTCAGAAAAGAGAAATACTGCTTTGGAAAAGTAAAATGATGGCTAGTATGTCAGTCTGAGAAAGTGAGATCATAATTTGTAGTACACAAACATATCGATAAGAGTGCAAAACTGAAAGCTAGAAAAGAGTATTTAGAAGTCAATACCTCAGAATACCAAGCTATTAAAGAAAAGAGAAAGTTTACTGAAACTTGATTTTTGTCTTACCAGTTGGAAAATGTGCTTACATTTGGATAATTCAGATAATTCAGATAAGTAGTTAAAATTGCCTATCCAGGAACAGTACAATTTAGAAATCAAAGTAAGACCCTTCTGTTAAATGAATTGACTTCATGCTTAAAATGTGCAGCAATGCAATTGAACTTATTTTTCTGTTTCAGAATATGAAGGGGATTCAAGAATTCAAAAGTTGTGAGACAGAGTTTTGAGTATACTTAGATTTCTGTTTATTCTTCCTTTGAAACCCTTTCTAAAATTCTCACTGTTTCAACATATTCTTCTTTATTTTCTTTCCATTGATTTACTGTATAGACAGATATTCCTCCTTGCTCATTTTCTCTGCCTTTCTCAAGTGAAGAAGCACTATTGGAAAGAAAGGCAAAAAAGGAAAAGCTGTTAACAACAGCTGACTTTGCCCTAGTCTTGTCCTTTACGTAGAATATGTGCAACATATTGCCTCAGATGAGAGCAATACGTTTGAGCAGGGTCTGACTGACAACATTACCTTTAGATATGCCTGTGAGTGGCCTTAACACACCTGAGTGTATCATTGGATTTGTGCTTTGGTCCTTAAAGCCTGAGAGCCTTTCATCTTTCAAATTCTTGAGGCCATCCTTGTGAAGTCTATAATAGCAACAGACTTTGGGAGGGTAGGCACCCAAAAGGGAAGACCACCTAGTTTAGAACCTGCTTGTTGAAATTAGGAAAAACTTGTCAAAGATTCACTTGGAAGAAAGGAAGAGATCATACTTGTATTCATTGGGTAAGATCTGCAGTGTTGCACAAAATACAACATGGGAATCAGACATAAAAGTGGTAGTTCATGAAACATTGAATGAGCTCTCTGACTCACACAAGTAGGCAAAGAACTGACACTAAGATACACCTGCTTTTCTGCTCTTTCCTAGATGTTTGGTAGCTATCCCTCCTCTGAGATAGCCATCCACCACAGTCAGCAAAAGCGATGCTGCTCTCAGCAACTTCAAATCACAGCCTGGCATCTCAGTGCGAGGCCAGTCTCAAAAGGTGTTTAAATTAAGTAAATTGGGGCAGCTGGGGCATAGCCATGTGTTCTCTTTTGTCTTCTGTTACAAAAGTTATAACCTTGGCTAAAGGAATGAGCTAACAATAGAAAAATAGCTACAGAAAGACTCAGTAAATATAATTTGCTAGACACCCTAGGCCTACCTTAGGATATTTTTTCATATTGGTTCACAGGCTGTTTAAACTTCTAAAAGAACATATTTTTAATTGCTGGAAATATGATTCCTATGCCAGCATGGAAGTACATCTAGTATTGCCAAATAGAGTGCTAGCATTCTGAAACTTTCAGACTTTGCTTTTGTTATCACTCAGCAGCTGCTGCATTTGGTCTGATCTGTCCACAAAATACAGCTAAAAAGGCTTGTTGATTTTTTTCCTAGATTGGATGCCCTTTTCTTCCACCTGTAGTCTTCACAATTAAAACAACATGAGGTCCTCTTATTTACTATGAAGAATCATGAAAATATCATCTTTCATATAGGAATTTACACATGGGGAGATGCTTTCTCTATTGCCCCTCAAATAAAGTTCTCACAACTTTTGAACAACACAGGCAGAACTACAAACAATATCTTAATGTTTTCTTAAACAAAATATGGCTAGATCTAAAGAAAATTTATTACTAGAGCAGCTATAAACAAAATAAAATATCATGTATTTCCCTCTTTCCTGACAAATTTGCATAAAGTTAAGTGAAATCTCATTTCCCTTTCTATAGTGCTGAATTGATTGGATAATGGTAAAACTTCCCAAAGGATGAAACCATTCATATTCCCATGCTGATTAGTCTGACAGGACTATATTGACAGTGCATGTATATTTTAACACACGAACTCCTGTCATTTCTATTAATTCAATGTGGAAAATATATTTTTAGCAGACACTCAGATTTCATGTTTATAACTTGACAAATTAGTTTAGTGCTGCTGTGGAGATAGAATCAAACTGCTGTGTTTACACTATGTTGCCTCTTCAACTATGACTATATAAAAACAGCATTTACTAAAGGAAATGGAAATTCACTTTAGACATGAATGCTCTGCTCAAGTAAAAGTTCTGGAATTTAAGAAGCACTTAGTTGTTGCATTAGGCCATTTAGGATGTTTCAGCGTCTCAATTGACTGTAATACCAATCTGCTCAAGTGCCCTGTTAATGACCTTCCATCTCACAGCAAGCTCAGGAATTCAGTGTTTATACTTTACTTTTTTTTTGTAACTATACCATGAACAGACTGAAGGACAGATCCTTCTTTCTCTCACTACTGCGGCAGAAAGACGTAAATTGTTATCACGTCAAACAAAAAAACTCTAAGCTTCCTGCCTCTTAATGAAAATTATCATTGACAAAAATTAGAAAAAGGGAACCACTTCAAATAGAGTGTTAAAAATAAAGAAACATAGAGTTTTAAATGTTGATTCTAAATTTCAAAAGATTGTATACATTTAGTCCCATGTTGCAGCATGAAGCATTCTTAGTTTTGTGTCATTGAGCTAAATGAATACCTACAACATAGTAATATGCATCTAGACTGAGAACACAACCATCATTTCTCAAAACACTCCTAGAATTTTAATATAATTAGTAAGCAATGTAAGATACATATAGGGAGAGAGGACTGGATCTGTGCCATTGATCTAGCTTCACTGCAGTCAAATATATGAGGCATTTTCACAAACAATATAAGATCCAGAATATCTGCTATGTTAGCAAACCTGAATACTTAATCATCTTCCCTGCCATGTCTTCACTTCACCAAATGGACTAAGAATATGGGGAAACTTCCTTGAGTGA
The DNA here is from genome assembly GCA_013397775.1 of Eulacestoma nigropectus. Taxonomy (NCBI): domain Eukaryota; kingdom Metazoa; phylum Chordata; class Aves; order Passeriformes; genus Eulacestoma; species Eulacestoma nigropectus. The sequence continues at coordinate 539,209 of VZTE01001820.1, forward strand.
TATCACTAGCACTTGTCTGCATTGCTTACATTTTATTGTGGCAGACTAGTAAAAATTTGAGTTAAAGTATTTTGGAAAATACTAAAACCAAACTCTGTTTTTTCATTTTTCTTCATAACTCTAAAAATAAGACTACCTACAAATACTTACTTACTTTTGCACTCTTTTTTTCCACCAAAAAGCAACAGGATCCTTTGTGATTTCTTATATATACTTTCTAAATTACCATGAAAAAAGTATTGACAAAAAAAATTATATGATGCTCTCAAATGATTCTAAAAGCTGAACACTAATTATGGAGAGCAATAAAGAATTTAGAAAGTAGTTGCTCTCCCACTCCCCCCAGCAGAAATTTGAGAACGTGAAACTCTTGGCTTGCTTTTAGAATTCTGGTTTTGCATATCCAGGAAAGTAATTGATGCCTCTGAAAAATACAAATTCTTTTAGGATATCCATTCTTAAAAACCTCAGTAGACTATGGGAACACTACCTTTTCTAGGATAACAGTTATCTCCGGTTCTTCACATGCAATTATGAACGGGTTAGAGCCTTTAGTATGCTGCAACCTGACAATCAGACATATGTAAGCATACAGTTATAGCCTAAAATTATGAACTGAACATGGTTCAGTTTAATTTTCACCTCATTCATAGCATAGATCACATCACCCAATACGTCTAGTTAATGCTTGGTCCCTTAATAATGTTACATAGCAAATACTGTTATTGAAGCTAGTGGGAATTACAGGGCTACAAGCTCTCTGTACACTCCTCATACTGCAGTCTGACTGGAATAGGAATTACTGGGTTTGTGTATTGATCCTATCAGGAAGAACATGTAGAAAGACTTAGTTAAAACTACCTAACATTTAAAACACTGCAGTTAAATCAGTTATCATTTTTTAAAAATGCTATTTTCAGGAAAATATTCTCTTCTTTTTAGTGTTTAATGCACATTTCTTTAAATATACTCTGAAGATGAATATCTATCAAATATTAATACCTCTTATTTCCCAGTTAGTTCATTGAGCCCTAGTCCTCATTTTTAGCCCATTAACAGATCCTTAGGAATAATATTGTATAGCTTTTCTTGTGTTGTATTTTTTCCTGTCTTTGCAGAAATACATTTCCAAACTATAGTAAAATGTAAATTAGGTACCCTTGCCCTCTAATGATGAATCCTCAAGGCAAGGTAAGAAAATAAACCATCTGCACTTAAGACATCTAAGTACTGCTTTTACAAAGGGAAATTCCATTTCAATAAACATAAACTACCTAACCAGATTCAGTCACGCTGGTTTTAATAATATTGCCACACCTACAAAGATGGGGTTCCATTTCAGGCATGGAACGCAGTGAACAAAACGGACTTGCAAATCAATTAAAATAGAAGCATTTAGCAAACCCCTGCAAAAGCAGAGATCCACATAAAAATAAGTTTTCAAGTAAATGCATCGAATCTCTGGCCATTTCTGAGATTGCCACACAAAGAGCACCATTTTCTGGGCATGCTTTACAAAAGCCTGGGATGCCAGCTGTGTACTCTGGAGCACCAGCTACTGGCATCAAATATTTTGCTGTTCACAGAAATAGCACTCAAAGGTGTATCTGACTGAATTTTCTAAAGAGCACTGAAACAACAGACAGAACTGGCAGATTTGCTTGTGCAATTTCTTGGCACAGAGAGCCAAGAGCAAGAGAACCTGTACTACAAAATCATGCCGACTGTGATGCAACAGCACCAGCGAAGTATTGTGCAAACAGTTGCACTGTTACGTGCATCAGCTAAGAGCCTTCTCTAGAAGGAACCACGACTTGAGGGGATTCCTTTACTAATAATCTAGCCCCCTAGTTTTTTATGTGTTGAGAAAGACCAGTTTGGAGGGGGCAGATGTTATACTGGACTGCTTGCAATTTTTGAAAACAGGAACCCAAGCAATCGATTGTTCATTTAAAATTTAGGATTCTCACTTAAAATGCAACTAAAGCTGCAGCAGTAAAATAAACTTTTTTTTCTGTTAAAACATTGAATCGGCAAAAATGGCATAAACAAAGTGGAGCTTAGCCAAACATTATGTTCAGTGTAGCATTCTTACTGTGTTGTAAGAGCAGAAACATTATTTAACACAAATTTCTTCCACTTGAAATGGAACAGCAATTCTGAGATTTTTGAGACTTTTGAACTTCAAGTGTGTTCAAATTCTAGTATCTTACAGCCCTGCTATGAAAACTTTCTTAAACAACAGGCTAAGAAACATTTACTTGAAACATTGTTCTGATACCGTGCCATTGTCAGATTTGTCCCGTCAAGTCTCTTCTTTCCTTATCAGTAAATAGTGAGATAGATCTCAGAGCTGTTTCACTGGCCTCGATGTTCCCTTATTTGCAAACCAGACTATGGAGGAAAAAAAAAGAATGAGGCTTAGAAATGTAGTTTCAAGCCTGCTTCTTGTCCAGGTTTAGAGTTGAAATATGACTACAGAAAACAACGAAACCTAGCATCACTGTTGCTGAGAGATTCAAAATATTTCTTTATTACAATTCGAATGGCAGACATTTTGCATTAAAGCTATCATTTAAGAGAAATTAAAATGTTTGTGATTAGTGTTTCTGTAAAAGACGAGAAATTTTCTTTCTTAGCTCTTTAACTCTTCGGAGACAGTCCCAAAATTCTCATTTTAAAATGTCAGCCTTAATATTTCAAGACTCCTCTGGAAAAGCAGAGATTTCTTGTTTAGAATAAATCTTCAGGCTTCCAGAGTCTGAAGCCCTGAGTCGCACAGCACCTTGTCATTTGGAGATGGAGCACCATAGCAAAGAGCACAAAGCACAAAGCCTTTAAACCCGAGGTAGTCAACTGGGCATTGTTTCCCCAAATTCTAAATGCCTGGGTTTAGGCATTTTTTGGTGCCTTTGTTAGCTGGTTTGGGTTTAGCTCTTCCCGCTCACTGAAAGAGGGCCACACTGTGTCCTCCCACATCATCCTGCAGTGTTGAAGCTGGCATGAGGGCAACAGCAGGCACACGCAACCAAAGGGAATGGGGACGGACACCAGGGCAGAGATTGCCCACTGGCTTGGGAAAACACCACAGCAATCTGTCTTCATTTGTAAACCAAAGAACAGAGCTGTTGTTTGGAAGTTTTGGGGATGCATGTGGTGTGGCATGGAAGTATTTCTGGCCTGTAGGAGACAGAGCTCTTTTAAGGCTGTTCAATAAGATGCTTTACAAGATCATCAATCTTACATTTGCTCCCCATGCCATTGTTCCATTATTCAGGCTTGTTTTGACATGATATTAATTTATAATTTCATGCCTTGTGTTTCTATAACATTTATAAAATTATTATCGGCTGATAACAGTCTTTACACAGGCCAACTGATCGTGCAAGTAACCACATTTCTGACCTGTTTCTCCTTGTAGACTATTTAGAACATGACTAACCTTAAATCCTATTATATTCATCTATTAATCTCATAATTTCTGAACAGAAAAAAACTACTAACCCTTGCTGGAGTTTAAGAAAAGTATTGTTTAACTCAATTGACACCTCTATACAGATTTTTTTGTTCATTTTAAGGGACTACTTTAATGTGAAACCATTTTGCTATTGTCACTCGAGTATGAAGACTGGGATTCTTTGCTGGTTTTTGTGTACACATGTAAGTGACTACTGGAAGCAAATTTTTTCATAGACAAGTCATTTGTCCTTCAAAGAAACAAATTAAAACTGAATTCAGAGTGCAAATGTAAACTGCCACCTCATTATTTTACAGAACTATAACAAAAAATTTAAATGCAAGTGAACTTCAGCATGGTTTTTGCAAGCAATGGATAAGTTGCTGAAATTTCTAGAACAAGAGAAAACATTCTGAGAAAGTGGAAGTATTTATAAATGTTGCTGCATATAAAGCATTTATGATGCCTACAGGAAATTACAATCACTCTCTCTTTTAAAAATAAATAGGTGTGAGATACATACTGGTATATACCTGTCTTTAGAACAACAAATGCATCATATACAATAAATTATAGTATATAAAGTGTCCACTTGACATAAAATTACCTTACAACATAATCTTAATTAACCAACTATTTTTCCTGAATATGACACATTAGAATAAAAATAGAACCATAAAACAAAATCTACATATGAGCATAATGAACTCTCAAGATCAGGCACTTTTTTGTATGATGATGCCAGGAAATACTGTGTTGGGGTTTTTTTCCAAAAATGTATTTTCTGAAAAATAATAATCATTGAAGTGTATATTTCCCATAAATGTTCATTACTATTACACAGCTGCACATATTGAAAAATACTTGCTTGCCACAGTCACTTCCCTCCCCAAAACATCAAAATGCTTTTTTAAAAATTTTTCATTTTAATACGATTTTTAAAAATGATCCATTTTTAAGAACAACGCCAGGCAAGATATTCTGAAAATGATAAGTCAAAATGTAAAAGTTTATTCTGTTTCAAACCAGAAGTCTTTTTTTAAATTTTCAAGTTGACAGACTGAAGAAATTATTCATTTACAGGTGTCTTACAAAAATTCATAAAAATAACACCACATTTAGTATGACCTTCTATTCAAAAACACAATCCAAAGATACTTCTCAGCAACTTGCAATTACGCAAAGGAGGCTCTCTGCAGTGATTGCTGTCTGAGCTTTCAGGCTTCAGCAGCTCTCCCCATGGGAACACCTGAAACTCACTGGACTTCAGTCTCTCTATGGCACCCATTGCACCTGCAGGCCCGACACAGCACCCACCAAAACTCAGCTGGATAGCCTGTAAAGGGAACATATTTTTAGTTTCATGCTGTGACTCACTGCAATGATGCTGAAGTGGGAGCATCACTTACGCTGTGGCACTACCCTGTTTCACTCTAGCAAGGCAAAACTCCAAGGGACTCCTTGATAGCTTCAATCAGAATAATAGTGATAAAAGACATCAATGTGGTCTAATTTAGTATTTTGCCTCCAGAGCATAAGATAAGGAAATTAAGACCTAGACTGAAAATCAACAGACATAGGGGGGTTTTTTTCCCCTTACTGTCTTATAAATTGTTAAGAAACAAGTTGTAGGATGCTTGAGGTCATGAATCGTTTATTAGAAACAGATAATCTGGCTTCTAGATTCAACTTCAATGTGTGCTTTAGAAAAACGTTACAGCTTCATTTGAAGAGAGGGAAGAGTTTCCTTGTATTTATAATCCTCTCTTCAAACCTTCCCCCTTCACAACAAAGTCCTCCCTTTAAAATGGGAAACACAACTAAGTAGTCCGCTCCATTCAGAGCAGCAAGTCTGAAACAAAACAGGCCCCATGGGGCAGGCTACCCAGGTCATCAGACTACAGAAGTGTCCTGAATACTTCTCAGTCTTTTCTTTAGGAAGTCATGTAGGCAGGTATTTCCTGGATCTGAAATAAGGATCCAAGTCTCCATCACTTTCAATAGCTACAGTTAAGCACCCACTTAGAGGAATTTTATCAGACATTTATCACTTCAGAAGTGGTATCATTACTGAAATAAAAAGCAAAAGGGAAAGCATCTCTTCCTGCTGTGGAATTAAGTCTTTTGTTTTGGTTATACAGCGAGCACACCGAAACATACATTCTGGAAATCTTAATAAACACAGTTAGTTCTTTTAAAAACACCTTTTTTTTTTTCCCCTTTATTCATTTTGAAAGCAAATGATAATGACATCAGCCATTGAATAAAATGTACTTGGTTTTGAATTTTGACTGATAACCTGAAAATCAATTATTTGCAGTGTTTTTATATGAATTTTTTTAACTCCATACATGCATCTACCATGCTACACTTGTTTTTCATCCATTATTTTTATTTGCCACATTTTTTACATTCTTATGGCCCTGTTTTTTGCTTTTCTCTTCTCAGTATTCCTTTCTAAATTCCAACATGTGATTTTACCTAGGATTTCCCTGACCATTCACAGGCAATATATGCAAACACTTTGCAACCATGAAAATAGTGATGCCATTTCTTTCTTTTCTTCCTTTTTTTTAAAGTAATCAGTTTTATTATTATGTGGCAAATGTATTGCTCTTGTGGGAACAGTATAAAAGGCAAACCAAAGGGTGCTGAAATAAATACCAAATATCATGCCTATCCAAAAAATATGAATTTATTTTAGCTCTGAACAAAAGCAGGTTTTTACATTCATCACATATATTTGCTAGGTGCACATTTTAAGCCATTTGATATGTTTTCATTATCAAGTCTTTGATGAAACATGGGAAAGCCCCATGCTTTCCAGCAACTTATTTCACAGTCTATATGTCACAGAAATTTGGAGAAGATGAAGTTTCTACATTTTGTATTTCTGGAATATTTCCAGTTCTAATGGGAGCTGCATTGTTAAGGGTTCATCCAGTGTTTCCTCTGACCACTGATGAAAAACACAAGCTATCTTTGCAGATTTCAGAATCTGCTACCTGTACCATGAAATAAGTACATCCTTTAGTGCAAATGGAGCAAGAACATTTGTTACACTTCTATTACAGAGATTGGTAACATTTGTAATTGTTAGCCTGTGTTGATTGTTTAACTTTTCCAACCACATTAATGAAATTCCAGAATGAAAGATGATAAATCATACATTAAGTATTCAAAGTAGCTTCCAAACAAAGTCTTATTCTGTAGAGGCTAAAATTACTTTCCTAGTTTCCAATTTTAATTACTTGTGTTATATGGATAGCTAGCCAAAGCACAGACCTTGATTTTTCTTTTTTTAATTTTTATTCTGCTATCGTGCTCAGTCTCAGTAAATCTGCAAAGCACTTTTAATATATTGCTGTGTATGTCATACATACTTTTCATACACTTACACATACATACTGTCATACACTTCACCATGGAACTACCTGAAAGGCACTTATGGCTCAAAACCACGACATTGACCTAAACCAACTTTCATCACAAAAGAACTAATTGAATTCAAATCAACTCACTGCAAAAATAATCAATTTTTTGATCTCTGCAATTGTACTGGGTACAGGGACTTTAAATGTGTTAATTTTTTAAATCTGTGCAGATTGTGCATGCCAGCGTGGCAACCAAGTGAACCACTTTAGTTCTGCTTTTATTTTCTGCATATCTATCCTCATTAAGGGTCTTTACCTGACCCCAACGTAAATTAACCTATCCCCAGAACACCCACCCCCAATACATCTGTCTCAAAAATTAACAAGAATACTGCCACAAGACTCTTCTAACACCCTCTTGGGGTGTGCTTGGCCTGTTTACTTACTTCAGTGCTTGTTATCAAGTCTGTCTTCACTAGTCAGAGTGGTAAGTCTGTCCTTCAGCACAGCTATTAGGAGTTTTACCTTTCCAGAATCTTAAGAAAATAATTAATCCAAAGTTAGCGTGCAGTACTTCTTTTTTCTAGGGTCAGCATTCTCACAGGTCTGGAAAAACACTTGCCAGTTGCTTGAGGTCAACAGTTCAGTCTCGCTCATCCATTCTGCAGTGAGCTGTGAGTCTGCAAGAGCAGAAGTGGGCCTTGTGCTGTCAGCATCTTTTTTACAGAGCTGCTGCTCACCAGGTTGAGCTTCTCCTTTTAAATGACAGTCATCACAAATTAAGTGTAGAGAACTACTCTATCCCACTGTAACTTATCTAGGGAAGAAACTGCTTATTTTACAATTACAATTGCTTATTGTAATCTATAACCTTACTACAAAGTATCTGAAATCTCATCCACCATTAAAATCATACATAAACATTGTTTTATAACTAATTGTCAGACATAAAAAGAAATTCAAGATCATTTTTACTCCATGTGCTATATACACCTGATTCTTAACTTAGCCAATTATTACATGAGCAGAATGAGTAGCCAAAATTAGGTCCACCCAGTCTGACAAACAAAGAAAACATTGTGCATTATGCAGTAGATGATCAGAGGAGAAAAAAGACCTCAGGGAAAAGAAACTAGGTGCTCTGAAAACAGGAGTAGCTGGGAAAAAATAATATATAAAGTTGTGTGGATTTATGCTTGTGCCATAGTTCCCAACCAGAGCCTGCATGAGCTTAAGCTCAGCACTGTTCATAGCCTCACTGAAATCTCTGAATGCAAGCACAAGGCTTTTCTTCATTTATAGTCAAATAATTTAAACATAGATGTCTTGACCGAAGAGAAGTCTGCAAACAGCTCTAAGTTAGAAAGGTAGTTCCACATAGATGAGGCTTATGTTTTCATTGATCACCCATGTTTGCAGTTTTCATTACTGCTGAAACTCAGTTTGAGACTCTGGTCATTGAGTTTCTTGTAGGCACATATTATGTGTATACACACACAAACTGTAGTAATGTCAGCTTCACAAATCAATCATAGTTCACTTGAATGAGTTATTGCTACCACACAACAGCTGCTGGTAATGAAGCCACTCATCCATTACAGCAGCTGTCATTTCAGCTGCATGACCTCCTTCTACCAGCTTTCAGTCACCCAGCTGACAGTTTTTTTCACTCGGAACTCCTGAACCTGGCTGGAGGACCATCCAAGTCATCAGCAACCTACAGACAAAGAGTTCCCTGAGCCTGCAGGCCTGCACACTTTGCTTTCTTTTTACTCTGGGGTTCAGCTTCTCCCAATAATTAGCCAAAAGAACTACAGATCACAGCCTAACAAAGCAGTTAAGGCGGTTCAAAGGCCAACTGGAACACTAAGAGGGAGTCCAGCCATGCACTCCCACCTTTCTCTTACCACCATCTGACCCCTCAGCAAGCAGGTTAGAAAGCCACCCCAACAAACAAAAGAATGCAGTAATCTCCCCCCCAAACTAGCTAGTGGTAGGATTAAATAAGCATTAGTGCCTGGAGAAGCATAAAGCCAGGCTGGAGAGGAAGGAAGTGGGAACATCCCTTTCAGCAGGGGTTAGCCTTTTCATTGGCCTTATCTGCATTGTCAGGCTGTGGTCGGAGGTGTGTGCTCCAGGAACAACTGAGCAGGTTTAACAGCTTTCTGATACCAAAAGGAGCAGTCCCATACTCCTCTCCCTTGCATTCCATCTCTGGCATGTATCTGACCCCTCAGCAAACTGACTCATTATTCCGAACGAAAGCTATTTCCTTTATTGGTTGGGTTAGTTTACCCATGGTTTAATGAAATGAATTGGCTCACAGAGAGGTCAGAGAAGCAGCAAGCAACAAAGAAGCAGGGGAAATGCACAGCCCAGAGAAGGGGGGACACGGCGCTGCCCTTTCAGCAACAGCAAGCAGGCAAGTCAGCTCAGCCATCTCATCCCACTGCACTCCCAGCCACCTAGCTGGCAGCTGGCCAGCTTTCAGAAGGAAAACAAGCCAAGAAGGATGTTTTTCTATCTACCCAACTTTTGGGACTAACAGCAGCCTTCAACTTAGTGCCTACTAGTCATAACAGGCTAAAATTTTTTGTCCAGCACACCTGAACTGAGATATGATTGATTAAGATTCACCATACCTACTGACACCACAATTCAAGCTCCATCATGAAGCCTTCTGCTTCAAGACCTACTTACTCTCTGTAGCATTCAGTCCTTTGTAGCAAGAGGGTCAGAAGCCTTCCAGTGCTGAGAGCTAAAGGAACTGGCACTGCCTCATTCACTCCTCCCAGGGTGGCCTTCCCTCCCTCTGACACCTGCTCCACGGCCATGTTCCCCTTCCTCCTCCAGCTGCACCTGCACCCAGCTCCTGATGCCTCAGGAGAGGGGCTGTGGTGCTGCGGTGCTGCCCTGTGGAAGCATGGTCCTTCTCACACAGAAGGCATCGTTCTTTCTGCACAGAAACTTCAAACACGCATTGTCACAGTTTATTGGCTGGCTTGAGTTTTCCTGGTTGAAAAACACTTAGTTCACTTCAGAACTGACAAATGGGACAGGGAACAAGCACTCTTAGGTGGTCTCCTTCATCAGGTTTGAAAATCTGAAGATGCTTTTGTATCAAGTATTTTTTCATATTAAATATTAAATCTTTTAACTGTGGTACAGAGAAAAAAATCATTATGACACTGCAAGTCCCCTCTTCCAGTATTTACAGAACAGAAGATATATTAAATACTATATCTCTATTTCATTTCCATCCTTTGAAGAGGCTAAAAATTGTCATTAAAAAAGACTTAAAGAAAACAGAAAAAAAAAAATCAATTCATATGCAGATAAGTGAATATCAAGGCCATTATAGATCTTTTCTTAAACACATTTGATAGAAAGCTCTGAAATGAAAGCAAATTAACATTGTGAAAAACAGTTTGAAAATTAAAATATTTTAGTTCTGCAGTAACTGTAGGAACATATTACGAAGTTAGGCAGCAATCATATGCATAATTAAAGAAGTGATTATATGTATATTTATACCATCAATGCATAATCCTCAATTTGTTTAACATAAAACAGAACATCAAGGAAACGAGAATTTAAATTCCACTTGCTTAATATGGAACATTAAGTACACAAAAAATTGCTTGTAATTTTAAAGTGTATAACTTGAACAAAATTTCAAGGTGGCAAATATTTGAGAGGAAGTAATGAGTGAAAAGAAAAGGAAAATATTAATATTATGCTTAATGAACAGAAGCTTCATTTGTAATAATTAAGGAAGGGTATGCTCCCATTTCAAATACTTAAAAAGAAAGTAATGCAAATTAGCAAGACATCTCTTCATTTTATACAAACAAGGTAGATATGAGGGCTCTTAAATACTTACATAGAATTTCTGTCTGGCTTCAGCACATCAGGAAACATGTACAAACATCACCCTTAAACCATAAAAGTCTCTAATAACAACTATCTCAGAAACATTTGCTTATATTCAAATTAATAGCAGGTTGTATTCTGTGTTTGTTATGAGAAACAGGGGATTTTGCACTATATATTCCAGATGACCAGTGCACTGTCCACTAGTTTTTGCCTCCTTTGTGCCCTCCTTCCCAAAAAGAGGGAAGTCTGAAAAAATGCCGTGGACTCACTGTAGAAAAGCATGAAAGTCTGCTTATTCTCAGAGAAGGGTCTCTGTGAGGTGCTCCTGAGGAGCAGCCAGACTTTCTTCACAGATCAGAGGAGCCATGGCCAAAGATCTGCAATTTTGAGAAAAGGTGATATCTGCTTCCTGGTACGCACTAAATTTCGTGGACCCAAACATAGAGACACCAAGTCATTCTACCTTGAATCTCAGCCAAGGTCTGTAGCAAAGATTATTCCTTCATATTTTTTTCTCACACAGTGTAGAGCATACTCATCTATTTTGATAACAGTATTTACAGTGTTTTCTTTTAGACTCTTTAGAAATTGTACCCAGCTGTCTTGAAGGCAGCCTTTTTTATATTTGATTGGCAGCACTCTCAAGACCAAATATTGAGCTGTTCTCAGGAGTTAAAGAGCTATCACTGTAAATATAATGTTCTGTCTTACCAAGAGTTCTGTGGTTAGTTGGATACCAGAAATACATATTAGCTCACATTGCCAATGTTGTGTGGTCTTGACAGGTTAAGAAGTCATCTGTCATCCAAATTAAATGTTATTCTAGAACTTTTTGCACCCTTAACTGTGCTACGCAAGGGATTCCATCTTTCCACTGACTCTTCAGCTTTCCTTCTGTGCACAGATACCTACTGTAAGATATTAACAGTCATCATTTCTCCTGAGAAGGGAGGAAATACTATTTTGGACAGAATATGTGCACCTTCTAATGAAGGAAAACAAAAATAAAAACGAAATAAGTATTTAACTTTTCATTTCCTTATTTTTCAGTGTTTGTGTTCAAAAGATGACATATACAGTCATGTTAAACTTAATATATGAGGGACTGAGATCAGATGAGTATGAAATTTTGGGTTAGGCAGCGTATGTTAATATTTGGACTGTAACTTAACAATTAACATTATATGTATGTTCAATACTATTACATTAATTATTATACTATCTTAATATTATTCAAACCATTACTATTTGTGCAACAATTTCAGAAAAATGCATTTTAAAGCATTTGTAAAACTATCAATATACTTTTGCCTTTGTGGTTTTTATACATGTTGAGAATTTTTAGAATGGGTAATACTATGTATTATAGGAAGAGAATATTTATATTAATTGCTTACTTAGCATGGAATTTTTCCTCTAATTCTAAACTGTTGCTCAAATTAGTCCCTCTGGTTATCATTAGAACCATGAGACACTGAAAAATCAAAGCTGTAGAGCAAGTCAGGGTCAATGACAGCTGCGAAAATGATAAGTCAATAGAATTAATAGAAGCATTTTTTGCAAAGAAATGTTTTTATGCAAACATATAAGCAATGTTAACCAACCAATGTTTATAAGTAGAAAAATAGGAAATGCCATTTCGTGATAGGATTTATAGTCAATCAGTCATAAAAAAAAATGTTAAAAGTGTTCATCCTCATTTAAAATAATTAGTGTTTTAAATATTAAAAAATGCAGAAATAGGAAAAAAATACTTTGTTTATGCATTGCATGTTAAAAATATTTTCAGGTAAGCTAATGAGGAAATCTTCTCAGTGCTTTTTATGACATTCACTTACTAAGTTGTATTAATAACACACAATTTCTTGTATGTTATCCTGTATACATAGGATGAGACTTAACCTGCAGACTATATGCTCCAACGAGTGATACTACATGTCATGGTTTAAAGATTTTGCCCAGAGGTTGAGTTAGAACTCTGCTGGTTTCCTTTGGAGAGGGTGCCCAGTGCATACCTTTGCTCCTGATATTTTCTCTTTGCTACTGTAGCCTGAAAAAAAATATTTCTCCTCAGTTAAACATTGCTGTAGCTGTTATTATTGTATCCACTCCTTTAAATGTCTCATCATTCAGCTATCTGTCCTTTGAAATCACTTATGCATTGCATGATGTGATCTTGGATAGCAAATATTTGTGGAATTGTAAAACTAGTTTTTACAACGAACAACTCTGAGATGATCTCAGGAACAAGGAACTTTGGGGCTTGAAATAATACTAGAAGCAATTCTAATGAAGTAGACTGTTTCTAGTTCTCATAACTCCTGCAGATAGTAAAGACACTGTTCTACTTCAGTGCTATTTTAAGGTATTAGATAGAATTTAAATATTTTGCCTTTCTTCTGTGAGTCCATTCTTTTAGACTACATTTGTTTTGAGGAGAAAATTTACAGTCTTGCAAATTAGTAAGTAACTAATTTTAATGCATTCCATTTTGTTAATTAACTATTAATTAATAACACGAATTACACTTTTACAACACTTCTTTTTATATGAGTCATCCTTGCGGTTTATCTTTAAAGGAAAGGGGATCTACATAAGAAGAAACCTCATTTCAAGTCTCTTCTCTTAAGTCTTTGCTGAGAATTTTATATGCCAGTTATGGAGCGTTCAGATTTGCAAATCATGCTCTACCAATGCTTTTACAGCACTTAGTGAATATAAGTTTGAAGTTAAAAAAAAAATAAAAGTGTTATATAAAATACTTAAATATATACTGAGAGAAAAGAAAAGCAAGTTCTTTTAAGTGCTACAGTAGTCTTTAAAAACTGTCATGAGCCAACCTGTCCTTTAAATCATACTTATTTTAGAAATACTATTTTGGAAAATCTCTGAATTGACATTGGGATAGGTTATTACCTTATGCTAGAGATGTAAAAGACAATTTATATTCTCAGGTTTTTATTCCTATTTAATAAAAGAATTCTCAAAATAATTTGGAAGGAACAAAATGTGTTCAAACTATTGTAAGGTAAAAAAGCAATATTAATTGACATATATTGCAACACTCAATGGGATATAGTGTGAAGTGTTACACTAAGTCTGTGTGAATTTGTTCATCAGTCCTGTCACTTCAGTTTTAAGATGTGTTATCTGGAATGATTTACAGGTACAAGGGACTAAAATGGAAGACATCACCATTTCACACCAAGGAATGTTCCAGTTATACTCTGTTACCTGCATTAGCAATTTATAATTTCAAATATCTAAAGTGTAGGGCCACAGTTCTGTGTTGTTAATTGATATGGACGTGAGTGTGGTAACTATTTGTCATTTTTAGAATACTGAATGTGATAGGACACCAATACGTAGCAACTGTAAACCTAATATTTTCAAGTTGGAAATTCCTCCATTGATCGTGGAAAGTATTTTTATTTACAGAATCATAGAATGGCCTAGGTTGGAAGGGACCTTAAAAATCATCTAGTTCCAACCCCCCTGTTTTGGACAGGTATAACTTTCACTAGGTCAAGCTGTTCAGAGTTGCATCCAATCTGACCCTGAACACTTCCAGGGATGGGATATTCACAGCTTCTCTGGGCAACCTGTTTCAGTGCCTCACCACCCTCACGGTAAAGAACTTCTTTTCTAATATCTAATGTAAACCTGTTCTCTTTCAGTTTCAAGCCGTTCCCCCTTGTCCTGTCACTACATGCCCTTGTAAACAGAGCACTGGAAGGCTGCAATTAGGTCATGTCAAAGCCTTCTCTTTTCCAGGCTAAATAATCCCAATTCTCTCAGTCTTCCGTTGTAGGACAGGTGCTCCACCCCTCTAATCACCTAAGTGTTCCTCCTCTGGATTCACCTCGACAGGTCCATGCCCTTCCTGTGCTGAGGATCCCAGAGCTGGATGCAGCACTGCAGGCGGGGTCTCACCAGAGCAGAGCAGAGGGACAGAATCCCCTCCCTCCCCCTGCTGCCCGCGCTGCTTTGGATGCAGCCCAGGACACTGGGCTTTGCCTTTCTGGGCTTCAAGTGAACATTGCCAACCCATGTCCAGCCCCTCACCTACCAGTACTCACAAGTCCTTCCCAACAGGGCTGCCTCATCCCCCAACTTGTACTGATGCCAGGATTTGCCTCAGCACATTGCACTTGGTCTTGTTAAACCTCATGAGATTCCCATGGGCCTGTTTCTTGAGCTTGTCCAGGTCCCTCTGGACGGCATCCCATCCCTCAGGTGTATTAATGGTACCACTCAGCTTGGTGTCATCTGCAAACTTGCTGGGGGTGTGCTCAATCCCTTTGTCTATGCCATTGATGAAGATATTAAAAATAACACTGGTCCCAAAACAGATCCCTGAGGGACACCACTTGCCACTTATGTCCATCAGGACTCTGAGCTATTGACCATTACCCTCTGGGTGTGACCATGAAACTAATTCCTAATCCATGTAACAGTCTACCAATCAAACTCTTTTCTCTCCAATTTGGAGAGAGGGGTATTGGGAGGGACCTTGTCAAAGGCTTTACAGAACTCAAGGTAGATGACATCTGTAGCCCTTGCCTTGTCCACTGGTGGAGTCACTTGATTAGGCCACTTGATCAGGCAGGACTTGCCGTGAATGAAGCCGTGCTGGCTGTCTTAAGTCACCTCCCTGTCCTTGTGTGTCTTAGCACAGCTTCTAGAAGGATCTGTTCCCCAACCTTCCCAGGCATAGAGGTGAGGCTGACAGGTTGCTGGTTCCCAAGATCCTCTTATTTATCCTTTTTAAAGATAGGCACAATATTTCCCTTTTTCCAGCCATCTGGGACTCCCCCTGACTGTCATGATATCTTTTCAAGAATCATGGAGAATAGCCTGGCAACTACATCAGCCAATTCCTTCAAGACTTTGGGGTGCATCCCATCAGGTCCCATAGACTTACGTACATTAAGGTTCCTCAGGTAGTCATGTACCTCATCTTTACTTACAGCTGGAGGAACTTTGCTCCTCCAGCCCTCGTCCTGCTGTCCATCCACTTGAGAGATTTGGGAAGAGAGGTTACCAGTGAAGACTGAGGCAAAAAATTGTTGAGTACCTGAGCTTTCTCCTCAACTGTTGTTGTTGTCGCAGGATGAAAGCCTGAGAGTGAAATGATTCCTGTAGATGGAGCAAGAAGGCTTTGTCAATAGGCTCCCCTTGGTCAGGCAGCCTGTAGTAGATACCACCACGAGGTTCCCTTTGTTGCTTCTGTCTCTGATTCTTACCCACAAGCTTTCAACTTGCTCATGGGTGTTCTTCAGAGATACTGTAAACATTTATGCTCAAAATTATTATATACATCAAACCAGAAGTTTTGGAGATCGTAAAATGTCTAGGTGATTTGGCAGGAGGTGTACTTTCCTAAATATTGCACAGTTAGGCCTGTGTTATATATAGCCATAAGTTGTTTTCTCCTGTTTATATTTTATTCATTTTCTCATTTGATTTTACATATAATTTTAATTCTACGATAAAATTCAGGACAATACATCTTATTTGGGGAAAGTTGTAGAAGTATTAAACTCACATCCCCAGGAGTACTATAGGTCATCTTTAAAAATATTTGTTTTCCTATACCAAAGAGGTCATCAGCATGCTTTTACATTGAACAATGTAGAAATCTTTTAATAAACCAGATCTTTTGAACCATTGAGACACAATGCTGCAAACCACTGACACTTCCACCAAATTCTGCTCCTAAGAATCTTGTATAATCTTATGGGAAGAGTAACACTCAAGCATGAGGTTCTAGCAAAGAGCTACCACTGAGCTTATCAGATATCTTGATTTTGTGAATGCCTTATATACACATAAGCACACATTCTAAATATATGAAGTTGAACACTCTGCAAATTACTCCATGAAATTTTTCCTTGAGTAATCTGCCATCACCCTTCTATGGTTACTGTGCTTTTTTATTACAGTAACTCTGTGGATAGAAACAAGATATTAGAATCCTCGTAGACTTTCTTGTCTCTTCCCAGTGTGATGACAAGAAGGAATGATTCCTTCAGCAAAATTCATGCTAGAATACTCTAGGTGTTAAGGAGTACATAGTTTGAAGTCACAGTCCTTGTCAGAAGACGCTTTCAAACAGAATATCTCAGTCTACAAAGTTAAGGCCTTATGGGTACCCATTAGATCATTCCCGTGACACCCTTTCCAAGGCTAAACACACTCCTACAAAAACATTGTACAAATCTGCTAAAATACTTTGATTTAATGGAAAAAAATAGGTGTCATTTAATTGATATTTATACTGATAAACTGCCAACTTTTGCTCATTATCTAATGACAAGTTAAAGAAGTAATAACCATGTTACAGTGCAAGTAAACTGGAATCATTTAGTAGGTAAACTGCTTGTTTGAAGGACTTGGCCTTTCCCTAATATGGAGCCCATTCTGCTCATCTTCATCAACCAGAGAATAGTATACAAAATAAGACAAGTCTTTTCCACTTCTGAATAGAGGAGGAAAAAGTCTCTTCGAAAACTATGAAATTACAGAGGTTTTTTGAGTTTTGTAGGTCCACGCTGTAGTAGCTTTTGCTGAAAGAAAAATAAAGCAAAATAAATCAGTTATGAAAGAGTAAGCCAATAGAGCAAATAGAAGAAAATGACTGTACATGCCTTAAATGTCTTCTCTCTTCTCCTAGAAGCTACATGCAGAAAACTTTGGCAAGAAAAATTTGTTCTCTTTATACATTATTTGTAAGGCAAAACTGGCCTAACTGCCACCTGTCTAGAACTATCACTCTTTCATCACGTAGGTACTATAAAATGTCTAGGAATCAAATTTTTCGGTCTCCTTCTTAAATTATAACCCTAAAAGAATATGTGATTTTATGCTGGATGTCTAAATTCTTCAGGCTCAGTCTCGAGGGAACTGCTTGTTTTGGAAAAACTCCTAAGATGACAGTGCTCTCCTTTACGGTCTGGTCAGATGAATGAAAAGCCATAAGCTCCTTTGAATGCCCAGGCTTGCAAATCCTCAAAGTCTGTTTCAGATGAGCTGTGGTGTATGAGGCATGTTGCAACTGCTTCCTGTCGTGCTGTTTCCCAGTCAGTTTTAGAAGTCAGCCAATATGGTGTGCTATCTGAAATGCTAGAGTAATTATGTGTTATTTACAGTAACCAGAATTGGCACATTCCTGTCTGAAAGTGCTGCCTAATAACCAGGTTTCTTCAGTGTGCCTTGTAGGTTGCTTCTAGACACTCAGGAGAGTATAGATGGAAAAGGTTGACAAGGAGATGAGAGGTCTATTTTGCATCATTCTAGATGTGACTTTCTGTAGACACATCTAGATATTATCTACAGACAAATGTGAAAGGCGGCAAGGTCACCTGGGATACCTCTGGAAGCCTATAAGCTAGACAGGACATGAAATTGCCACACACGTACTGCCTGAAAAAGCATAGGTTGAGCATGACCACTGAGTCAGCTGATAAGCACCAATAGTGAGACAACACTGGCTCAAGCATGGTCTTTGTTTAAGAACTGGTCACGAAAAACTTAAGAGAATGAGAGATATTATAGGAAGAGTTGCTGGTGAAGTCATAACTCCGGAAAAGACCGATTAATTTTAAGGCTAATTTGTTTAGTCAAAGGAATTTTATATAGTTACAGGTAATTGTGAAAAAGGAATTTGAGAGACACCAGGGGAAGTAGCATTTCCCAATGGCACTCATCATTCCCATATTGCTTACAGGCAGATGTACTAATGAAAAAATGTTTTTATGAGAGGGATGTATAGTGCAATTACCAGCTACACAAAACACAGAGCAGTGGTAACAGCAGTTGTCTGAAATCAGTCCCAGGTCAAATATTAACTGCTTCCTATGGTTTGCTTCCTTCTTTTTTGTGAGATCACCATGAACTCTCTTGTACTGAATTTACTTAACACAAATACCATAAGCAATAATAAATAAAGACAATTTTTGTTGTGTGTAGGTAGAATATCAGACGATATCTTTCTTTGACAAAGAAACTCCTCTTTTATTCTGATGCAATCTATGTTCTGGAACATATGTGTTGCTGTTCCAAGCATGACACCACGTTGGTTGTACTTCAGAGGTGTTCACTTTGCCAGCTCTAATGCAGTTTTTAACAGCTTGTCTTTTTGTGACATATTGCAATTATGCCAAACTATGTAATCACTTATTTCACATTGAAGTTTCAAGCTTTTGTATGATATGCAGCCTTGAAACTTAAAATTCCACTAGTCAGTAAAGCAATTAACTGCCTTCTGGGGGTAACTTTCACTGAAAAAAACCTATGATTATTCTTTATTATTCTTTAAAAAAATAATTTAATGAACGCAATTCCAGAGATGTTATCTCTATCTCACTGAAGTATGTAGGAGTTTTGCTACTGACTTCAACTAAGTCAGACTTTTGCCTTAGGACATGATGCTTCTCTGATGAATAATAATGAATTACTAAGAAAGACTAAGCTGTAGACTGTCTTGCTAAAAATTCCACTTAAAAATTATTATATTATTATATTATATTGTTATATTCCTTTGCAGGTTCTCAAGCTTGCATATGCTTAAATTTTTCACATGTTTTTTGAATGTGGCACCATGGACTGTTAAACAGTAAGAATCCATCCTTTTGGTTGGTCAAAGTAGTGTGTGGGATTCATAGATATGGTTTTTGTTTAGCCTGAGAAGCAAAAATTTTACAAAATTAAAATTAAAAAAAAAGTAAATTACTATTTCAAACTCCTACTCAAAGATATCCAATTATGAAGTAGTTTTGCTGCATTTTCTCAGCACTGAAGTCAAATCTCTTGAGAATTTTTTTATAGATAAAAAAATCTATGAAACTTCTAATATTAACAGAATAAAAATGTTTTCTCCTTAGATGTGGAGGGAATTTAATAAATGAAAGGTTAACAAAAATTAGAGAAGTGACTGTATTTCTTGGTAGAATAGTCCAATACAGGTAGAATTTGTTAATTATCCATCATTCCTTAAGAACTTTTTTTTTATTTTTGAAAGATATGAAAGATCTTTTGAAATAGTATAAAATTGTGATCCACGTCCAACACAGGAGTGGCATAAAAATAAACATTTTCATTGTATCAAAAGAATTTTCTAGTGATCAGGTCTAGATGGGGATCTAGTTGTCTGATTGCACAATTTGC
Organism: Eulacestoma nigropectus; assembly: GCA_013397775.1. NCBI lineage: Eukaryota > Metazoa > Chordata > Aves > Passeriformes > Eulacestoma > Eulacestoma nigropectus. Next base: position 559,084 of record VZTE01001820.1, read on the forward strand.
TTTTTATTTTTGTTTATTCAGAATTCTCAGAGAATTTTAGTGGTTTGAAAACTGAAATTACATAGATTCTCTGTTTCGCACACGTGTCTTGAGGTATTATCTTGGCTTAGCAGCTTTTCATTGTATTAAGTGGTCATCCTACCTAAATTCTGCGTTTAATCCCAGGGTGGAATTCAGCCATAGCCTGCTATATGCTGTTTCAAAGAGCTGTTAGGATAAATAAATTAAAACTGAGGGAAGTAATTATTTCTAACATGACACAAAATAAGGAATTAAAATGTTAAAAACATTGTTTAAGACAGACAAGGTCTAAATTTTATTTACAAAGTACTCACACTGCGGCATTCAATTTATACATATCTAATCTCTAAATTCCATTTTAGCTACAAAATAGATCTTTCAGAAGAGTGAGCCTAGAGTCTGCACAAAGAATTGCAAAAGGCTAGGCAATAAGAAACTTTCAACATGAGGTTGTCTGGAACTTCTAACCCTCTCCAAGGATTAGTTACCTAATTCAGTACATGAAAAGGATGTTTTCTCATATTTATATCATCTTGGCCCACTGATGGAGCTGGGATATGTGCAATGCAACTCTTTGCCATTTGAAATAGGCCAGATCCCAGCCTGTGTTTATATAAATGCCTAATGACTAGAGCAGTACTGCGTATAAACAGGAGACTTTGTTCAATTACTTTTCTTTTTCTGGTGCATGGCAAACTCTTGGTACCAGAAGTTCACCTGTAGAAAAAGGAATGAGGCCATAAATAACACAGTTTTATAACTCAGTCAATAGGTATTTTCCTGGAAAGGCAAGCCTTAAAGTCTGATAACCATTACCTACCATCGGCGTTTTAATTACATCATTCATAAAAAGATAAGAAACTTGATTTCAGGAATTGAAACACAATATGCCTGCTCAGGACCATGCAACCACATTCTTTCCTTCTTGCTTGTTTTTTTCCAGCATCGTGAATTTTCCTTTGCCTTATAGTGGCACAATTTATCTCATTGCAGTGGCCTATGTTCATAAAGAAAGATGTGAGGGGATCATTTCCCTAGCACCACTTTATACATGTCTGGAGGGTGGGACAGGTTGCTTCTATCAGATTGTTTCTGAGTAAGAGCTTTAACCATGAAACGATCGCAAAAAATCCTTAGCACTGCCAGTCACTGTTTTTTAGGAACACTACAATGGCATTTTACTAGATGCCCAAATCATTCCTTTGCTATGAGATGACCTCAGAGCTTGCCTCCTACATGTGGCAGTTGTGTTCTAATGTGTATTGCATCTACCATGAAAGGATCATGAGTATCACTCTTCTAAGAATAGCTAAGGGCAGGTAAAGGTGATTCTGCTGATGGTACAGAAGTTCTAGAGCTGTATTATATGCAGCAAAGAGGAATAATGGCAACTGAAAGAAGCAAATGATTTTTCAGCTGCCACACAGGTAAATTAATTCCCCTCAAAAGCTTCCTGGAGTCATTGTGCCATGAGAATGGATTATGTCCCTGACAAACACGTGTGACCAACCTAATAGAGAAGCTCATGATGACTGGACTAATATGTCAAATAATATGTGTATATGCAGCACATAATGTGCCAGATCCATAATTGATGGAGTTCAAGAGAAAAAAGATTAGATTTTTTAATCTAAATTAGATCATTTTAGGCATGGGATGGCCATGTCATAAAGATTAATTTTGGGGTTGCAACAAGTTCTAGGAGAGTTTGAAGTGTACTATATTGTTTTAAAAACAGTTGTATAGTTCTCCCGTAGACAGAAAGCAACAGGGTAACAAGTACTTTCAATTAAAGAAAAAAAATATCGTTTTCAAGGCTTCAAAGGCCTTTAATAAGTATTTTCTCAGATTCACTGCTGAAGTCCAACTTCAAATTCATGCAGTTCAGAGTCCCAGGTGGACACAAGGGCCCTAGTCCTCCAATCTCATTCAAGACACTGATTCCAAAGTCACAGACACATGCCACAGGCTTGTATATTTTTACCTTTATGAAGTGTTGACTTTATCTGTGTGAAAATTATGCCTTTAGTGATGACTAAAGACAACAAAGATTTTCCAGTCTACTCTCCCTGGGGTAACCACCAGGCTGTTCCCTCTACTCCCAGTCGTTGCTAATGCAGTTTGGAATCAGATAAAATAGTGTTTGTCTCTGTTGGGTTTTGTGTCAGCATGCTGTAGTTCAGTAAAACATTTGCTTTCTGATAATCCCTATTACTCTTTCAGAATCCTAAACTTAGATTCTCTGTTTATTTCCCCTTTCAGACACACCAGGAACCTTTATTTGGAGTATAAACATTCTTTTTGCTTACTTGATTATTTTTTCAGTGTCACTAGCAGCAATCTAGTCTATATTACTGTACTTGTAGTGAATGTTAAGACATTTCTGTTGCTGTATGCTTGGGGATGTCTTTTTCTTGTCAGTGTGAGACCTTTATGCTCTTGCTCAGCTGACTTCATTATCAGGTTCATTGCGGCTGAAAACACAATAACCCACAGTAGAGTACCTGTTGTAAAGCTCCTTTCTATCTTTTGCTGATTTTTTTAGTTTAGAAGTCTATAATAAGTATCATGAAAATTGCTTTATAATAGTCTCTCACCTGCTGCTGCACTATGTCTGGTACTTTATTTCTTCTCTGGATTCTTATACCAACTTAGGTGGCCTTATCGGGCCTGCATTGTAATAGCAGAACACTATCTCTATTAGAGGAAATGTTGAGAACTTAGGTTTTTTTACAAGGTTGACTTTTTAACTGCTCTAAAGTTCACATACTATAGTGGAGTACCTTACAGCTTGGTATCCTCATGTGGTTTCCCATTCAAAATCTGAGAACACATGAATAAAGCAGTCTCCTCCCACCTTGCTCTCCCCTACCACAATTTTCACAAAATCAACAGATTATAACAATGTTTTTCTGCAGAAAATAAATATCCAGCTATGGCTCTGATGGCACACAAATCCTTTCAGCAGGCAATTATCATAACACTGAGTGGATCTTGCTAATTGTGCCTTTGTGGATGCAAAACTGAAAATGATAACTCATAACAAAACAAAAAAAAAAACCGTTCTCAAGACAAACATGAGCTTAACACATATCAAAAAGCAGTTGCACACCACAGGATGAGTAGCTGAAAGGCTGTCTAGCTTATGAACATTGCCCAAACTGGGCAGTTCTGAAGGAGAAGTTGTCCTTGATTCTGAACAGGCCAGAAAGAGTTTAGATTATCTTCTATGAACACGTGAGAAACCTAAGCTTGACTCTGACAGAAAGAATTTAAGTTTCCCAGCATTTTAAGTGAACTTAAAAACATTAGCATATATGTGTGATACATATCATATGTTATACATAATAAATGTATATTTTATATAAATATTATACAATATTGTAGTCGGCACCTGCCTGGCCCACAGAGGTTTGCCCTCTGCCACATGCACGCGCTCCAGAAGCCCGAGAGGTGACGGCCACAAAAGACCTTCTCTGAGGGCAGGTGCGGATCTCTCGCACTGAGGTGGAGCGGCCCCAGGAGAGATACCTGCAGGACGCGGTGGCAAAGAGAGGCTCGGAGGCGAAGGGCTGCGAGAGGGGGTCTCCCCAGGCTCTCCTTTATTGAAGTCGAGGGACGAGGGTTCCGGGTGGGAGAGGTCGGGGGGAGAACTCCGAGGATCTGAGGGTGTGCAGGGGGGTTTTAAGGGAGGCGAGAACTGGGCGGAGGGAAGGGTAACAACCAATGGGAGAGGGACAAAGGGGAGGGTACAGGGTTCTGGGATCCAATAAAATTAACTGGGGGGAGGGTACAACGAACTTCAACCAATGGGGTACCGAACACAGAAGAACTTTCCAGAAGGTGGGGCAGGTCCTAGACTGAGGTGCCGCCCTCAGACGTCCCCTCGAAGGAGGAGTCCTCCGCCTCTGAGGTGGAGTCTTCATGATTGGCGGCGGCCACAATAGGGGATGAACCTCCCACACCATATCATATATAAGATATAAATATATAATTTAGATGTAAAGGGAAGTTTTTCCACCATCATTGTATGTTTCTAAGCACCGATTTCTGTTCCTTATGGAAACTGCTGTCCAGAGGGTTTTTTTACTCTAGGGATTCAGAGTTCATCTTCTTTCTTGAAAACGTGGATATGTTTCAGATGCAGAAACCTTAAGAAAAATTATCAGGCACAGGGGTACATGCAATCTGATAAGACTTTGTCAGGGGAATTGAATGGAAGTAGTGTATAGGAGGGAAACACATGGGTGGTGGGGGAACTATGTGTTCCAGTAGCATAATTAGGAAAGGATTCAGTAAATATTAGCTATTTAGCTCAATTTATATAACTGATAGAGTCTGTGACCATGAGACTTTATTAAGATGCTGACTGAGATGCACGGAAGGGAGACATTTTTAATCTGTTGATGGCTTTTACAATGGTAACAGCTTAATAAGATGGATAGGCAGATGCTGTAGCTACTGTACACCATCATTCAATAAAACTGAAAACTTTGGACTTACACATGTGGGTTTTTTTAACTTACTCTACCTACAGGTGGCTGTAATGCTACTGAGAAGAGGATGAGAATTCCTTAGTCACACAAGAGCCTTTGTGTTGTCCTTCAGCAGTATCATTCTGACTGCAAGACTATTTATGATTATAGTTATGTAAAATATGTGAATATCAGGGAAAAAAATTTAAAACTAACCAGAAAAAAAAAGATCTGAGCTAGTCCAGTTGTCAGGTAAACAAGGAAAAAAATATTCCTAGTGATTTTTTTTGCATTTTCGTGGTGTCAGGTTCAGCAACTCAGACTGCTAAATTGCAGTAAGTGAAAGAAAGGCATTTGAAAACTATAATTAAAATACACAGCCATGCATCCTTGAATTCTGCCTTCTAAGAGTGATTTTCTTAACTTCCCAGAATATACACATTCTTCATTTCCCTCTTAACTATATTGAAATCAAGATTCCTCTGCCTGGCAGTCAATCAGGAGGAGCTCTACTTGAAGCCTAACACAGTAGTTGATGCCACCTAACACAGTAGTTACACTTCCACCCCATTTTACCTCCAGATCACTCTTCTACCTCTCAGTTGATAATCCCCAGGCCAGGAAAACCCGTAAGATCTGCTGATACAAATGGGACATTTCAGTGGTGAAAGGAGATTCATGGAATCCTTTTCTTTTATTCAGTCTCTCTCATAGTAAGGACATCTGAGATCATGACACTCTCAAAGGTAGCTCTGTAAAGTTATTTTACTGTTCAGTATAGCTAAATCAGATACACTGTACAATGAAATAACTGACAGCTTTCACTTTTACAAAAGTATCAGAATTGAGATTATTTCTTTATTTACAAGAATAAATATTCTCTATTTTTTTAATTCAATGTAGTAATGTAAAAAATACATTATGTAAATACTTACATCACCCTTAGTTTCATGTAAATATAGATTATTTCATCATTTATCTTACCCCAAAAATGTTTTTATCTCCTCCCTTTTTCAGTAATTTTTAAAATTATGCAACCTTAAAGTTGCAGGTCTGAAATTAAACCACAAGAACTGATTAATAAACCATCTATAAGATGTAAATGACATATTCTGTGGGCAACAACAAAGACACACTTATTTTAGCAGGCCAGAAGGAAAATAGCTGACCAAGGAGTGAAATAGTAAATAAGCACATTTAAAAGTAGCAAGGGAAAAAACAGACATCAGGAGGAAGGCAAGGAAGGAAGGAAGGAAGGAAGGAAGGAAAGACATGGTATGTCAGTGTATATGTATAGGGGTGTGGCAAATGAGGGATATTGAGGGAAGAAGAAGCATAGCTGATTTCATTATTGGGCAGTAGTGGTACTAGATTAATTAAGTTATCTTGTACCTCAAACTTCCAAGGGGNAAGAGGGAAATTCTTTTGTATGTGAAGAACCAGATTTTCCTGACAAGCTCAGAAAAGCCTTGAAATCAATAACTTGTTCTGCTTTGTGTCTTCATATCTAATAAACTTGAAAACTTTTCAATGTCCTGAAAAAGTTTTCAATGTCCTGAAAAGCCATCACAGGTGATCTATTGCCTTTGATGATGGCTGAGCCAATGAAAGAGCATAGGCTTCACATTTTTTTAAGTTAGAGGAATATCTAAGCAGCCTCTGAATTTTTTCTGCCTTACTACAAGAGGTAAATGGTTCCTACTGCCTCAAATATCTAGACTATACAACCATAGACTATACCAGAACTATATCACTGATGTCTTACTTCATCCTGAATACGATCCATCTCAATCTTAATTTATGTCAATGCATATATAAATGAATAGAAGCTAAAGGGGTTCACCATTTTACAGATGGTGCATAAATAATCAGCAGTGAAACTCTGTCTTCTTCTCTGTATTGTAAAAATGACGATGACATTAGGCATTGACCTGTTTGGAGAATGCTCATACTCAATTCCTTAATACATGCAAAATAGTTTAAAAAAAAAAGAAGTTGGTAAAAAGTACGACAGATGTGCAAAATTTTAAAAAATGCAATTTGAGGAGGTAAGTGAACCTGCCAGAATCTCACATATTTTATCATTTAAAAATGTGAAAGTACCTGCCAATGATTCACTGGAAGTAAATCTTTTTGTTGCCAGGACCATTGCATTTTGAAAATAAAACATTTTGAGTGAAATAATTTATTTACAACTATCATACTGTTTCATCTCAGTTTCATAATACTAGCTATTGAGTCACAGCCTGAAAGTAGCAAATGGGGAATGATGGACTCATGAGTGTGGCAAGCAAGGGCTTTGAACCTCACCAAGTTTCTTCTGACTTCAGTCCTTGTTATGATTAAAGGTTAATGTGTCTTGATAGCTAGAGTACATAAAACCTATTCAAATCACTACTGTATATATTCTTCTGTGTAACCTGCTCAGAATGCTTGACACCTAATTATGTGCTAAAATAAGAGTGAGATGGAATTGCAGAAACTGTATAGAAGAAAATGATCCCATCTGCTTCACAAGAGGCCAAACTGAAGAATTGAAAGTGGTGCCTAAATCATGGCCAAACGCTCACTAAGAATTTTCTTCATAAACAATTTTTTTTCTGAGACGAAGCAAGTCTCAGTTATTTATACTATTTCCATTAAGACACTTTTTCTTCCTTTTTTTTTTTTTTCTTTTTTCAAAAGATACAAAGGGAGTTTTAATCCAAACATCATGGCTGCTTCAAAAAAATCCCAACTTAGGAGTCTGAAGATTTTTGCAGTATACAGATATTTCAAGCTGCTTATGAGATTAAGCAAAAGAATTTGCAGTGGTTTTGAATGGAAAGCTGGGACAACAGAATTGCTTTTGTCTCTAGTGTGATGTCTAGTTTCTGCCTCTAATTAGCATTACTTAGTGAAGTAGTAGTTTCATCATCTTAAAACCAAAGATGTACTTTTCCTGCACTGCACTGCATATGGTAACTAAACACTCTCAATATGCACACTCTGGGAAAGCACAGTACTCACAATATTTGCTCATATTACTTATTTCTTCAAATAAAACATAATCTGATTTCATGTTATTCAGAAACGCTTTACCATAATTTTTGAAGAACGTTAAGAACAGTTGGTGCCTAAAGAACATTTTAATGTTCATTGCTTAGTAATAGGACTGACACAAGGTTGTGTGCAGTGTACACACATTGCACACAGAGACAATTTCTAGAAGAATGACAAAGTGGGGAAGTCAAGGCTTTAATTAAAAGATTTTAATTTCTTACCTGGTTTAGGGAGGGTTTTTTTTGTCTATGTGTTTTCTTACAAAGAATGAAGTAAACATGCAGGGAAAATATATGGCACCTATTAATAACAATGTAAGAGAAATGAAAATATTAATGAACATATTTTTCTCATTTTCTTCATAATTAATTATACTTTCACTTAAAGGAAAGAAAACTTAAAAGTGCAACTTCTAAATGTAATATTTACAATCCCTTTGTTTTTCAATTGTCTCACATAATTTTTCCGCAGAAGCACAGTATTTTGATTTTTTTTCAAAGACAATCAAATTATCTACTTTTTTGTAAAACAAAACCATAGATCAACTTTATTTCAATATTCTTTCAGGAAAACTGTAATGTTACTCAAGCTTTAATACAGTGCAAATGCAATACTTTTCTTCAATGTATTGATTCAATTGAATTAGTTGTATTTTCAGCTTATCTTTGATGGTGTTTCAAAGGTTGCATATATTATAGATCAAAAAATTTTTGTCTTCCAAGGCTCAGTTTCAACCTATGGGCTCCAGATACACCAGCTATCAAAACAGCAGAAGGTTTTAATGTGTTATAGCCATAATCTCAAGTGACAAACATACCCCATGTGCTGAAATTTCTCCTCAGGGCAGATGCAATACAGATAAACACCTAACCTACACTCATGAAATTATTTTTGTGATTCTTTATTACAACTTGTTTCTAAAAACACATGCATTTAAAAATAGTTGTGACTGTCCCAAGTAGCTCCTAGAAGTGGGAGTCATCAGATCCTTTCAATCTGGCAATTTTACGGAGAAGTATTGTTTACCATCGGATTCTTCCCACTCTACTGACTATATGCCAGTTTCTGATTAAATGTTTTTCTCACATTCCCTACTACAAACTGACCCTTCAAAACAAAGAGGTATTATGATGTAATCTTCTAAAGAACTGCAATCGGGATTTTCCCTTAAAAACAAAATATTCCTATTATTAATATGTTTATTCTATTTTAATACACATAGGGATAACTATGTCTTCTGAAGGACAATAATCATGACTGAATTTTTTATTTTGATTGTGGGTTTATTCTTCTTATCAGCTATATGTAGCGGTATTATAATGTTGCCACAATTTTGCCATCAAAAAAACCTGACAAATAATTCTAAAAAGAGATTATTAAATACTTCAAAAATATAAACAATCTTCAGGATGTTCTTAAAGAGCTTATTCCTAAAAAAAAAAAAAATTTCAAGGTTTTTTTTCATGCATTTTACAGACATCAAGTTCAGAAAAATAGTGAAAGACATGATGAATAACAAACTTTGCTGTTCAAATTTTGAATTGTAAATATAAAGTTGTGAGACAAACAATAAATAAAATGGGTTTTTATTGTAAAAAAGTGTATACTTCTTAAAACAATATCATCTGTTCACAAGCAAGGATCAAGCATATTAAGACCCAGATTGTCAGATAAGCTGTTCGTATCAGATATTCACCCTACTCTCTTTCCTACAGTATAACAAAATGAGCAGCTTTTCTTAAGATGAAATCAGCATGAATTCTGCCACGTGATCCAGTAGAAGTATTGTTTCAATTCTTCTTAATATAAATTCAGGAGGTATGTAAATATATTTTAAATTTTAATTCTTCAACAATGTGCATTCATTATCAGAATTTAGCTCAAATCAATTTTTTTGTTACTGAATTTAAAGATATGACAAAACCTCCTGGGTACCTTTCCCACTCCATTTCTGAGCATAGCTTCCATTAAGATTAATGGCTGTTTTGTATCTAATGGGAATATGTATCTTAAGAAAGAAGCTGATGTAGAAGCAAAAATTTTAGTGGAAATGATGAACAATAGAGGTCATGATTACAATAATTGTAGCATGAAAGGTTTAACAAGATTCTATGAAGGAAATGTTCCTTCCTTTAAACAAAAAGGCCATATGTTGACACTAATCATATTGAGTAGACCTGCTGAAGTTGATATTCCGAAGATTTCATTGGGGACCATTTTCCAGACTAAGACTTCGCTTACTCAGTATAGGCTTAGCTGTATTATTCTCAGTTGCTCAGTGAGGCTGGGATTCATCAATGTTGGATAGCTGGGTGGGCATGGAAATTTCCAAGAGCAAGGCCTAAAGCATCAGGTTAACATGAAAGATCACTACAGAAGCCGGCCAGAAGTTTTCATGGCTAGTGTGGGTTTTACAATGCAGATGATCTAAATGATACAATGATATAAACCACAAATATGATACAATTATATAAACCAGAAATCAGATTTGGCATTAAAAGGTTCTTAAATTATAAGGATATCCGTGCCTATATATATATATGCCAGAGTAGTAGTCTCCTGCGTTTTTTCATTGGCATACAAACACTTTGAGGATTTATTTAAATGATTTGTCTTCAGAATGAAAACCTGATATGGGGCCACTGGAGTCAGATGCAATACTGAGCATATGATCTGATTCAGGCTCTGTGCAGCTTAACTATTTTTAAAAGGTACAACTCTAGAAATAAAAAGTATATTCTAAATATTTTCATTTCTTGAAGTTAGAAGAACTTTTCCTGTTTTCAGCCTTACTTTTTAATCCTGAAGGCATTTCTTCAGTGTGTATACATTTATGCTAATCATACACTACAGCCATGGGTTCCTCTATCAATATGAAATGTTTTGTACTTGCTGTTTTTGTGCATCTTGTATTGTTATGTGCAATATACAAAATAATGTGTCTAACTATGCCATTTATGCTTTTGAAAGAAAAAGCAAATTACTTACTGAAGAGAATGGCATTTGCATGCATGTGTGTCAGCTTTCAAGCCATTTCCCTCTACAAAATATTGCTTTCTACACTTAGAAAATGCATCCATCCATCAGTTACAAACCATTTCAAAGCACTTTATGAATCTACAGAGCAAAATGTACTTATCTTACATTGGCAGTGTCCCAGCTGTTACAAAATTGCTATTGTCCTAATACTTACAAGGCAATTTTAGCATCAGTTAATAATTTTACAGGATAGATAACTTCTAAAGCATTATAAAATGACAGACATTAAACAATAGCAACTTAGCATTTTTTGAAACAGTTCGTGACAGCTTAAAAACTAAAGTGATTTTAATGTATAGTCTATGCAGTTTTAGTTTCTCATTGACAATTCCTTTAGAAGATAAAAATGTGAAAAATCCTTTTAAATAGTGGGTGAAAGAATAAAACAAATTTATCTTTAAAAGATATTCAGTAAAAATCTCAATTAGGAATAATGTCTCAAATCTTCCTGTACAGATAGTAGGTGACAAGAATTAGAATTTATTTAGGCAGAAAAAAAAAAAATGATGGTATCATTTAATGGTAGGGTACCACAAAATAAAAAAGCATATTATTCATTAAATTTAATACAAAAAGGAAAATACAGTGAACAGCATTTTATATAAATCAGTATGCATTATTTCTTCTCAAAAATTGTTTTCTATCAATCTTAGTTTAAGAGCTTCAGTTAAAAGCAAGTTCTTCTTAAATTGTTACCTTTTATCTTTTCTAAGTAGCCATTGTGGTCATATGTTCACTTTTTGGTTAGACATTTATAATTTACCGAATGTAAAGTACAATCTGTAATAGAAAAAGATTTAATGATGTGTAAAGTGTAAACTGTTCTAAACAAATTAAATTAATTTATATTTGAGGTATTACTTTGGTAATAACTCAAAAGAACCTTTTAAGTGCTACTAATGTACATCACAGTGGTCTTTTTAGTCAATGTACTTATTAAGTTAAACCAATTGTACCACTTGCTGTCGTACAGCACAGGTAATTGGCCACCTCATCAAATTATAGCAAAAAGAATCCCTTAGTGCCTAATTACTACATTCTTCTGTACTATTGAACACATTAAAGCAACATTAATGTATTATGCTATATACATCATTACCCAATAGTAATAGAAGGTCCTTATACAGGAGAAAGGAGTTATGATGGCACTACAACTATTTTAAAAATTTTGTCCACCTAACTTACAAAACACGCAGTATCTTGAAGACTAGTTCAAACATTTATCCAAAGTGAATATTTCAATTAATATTGTAGTTGTACTTTACTCAAACGCCATGAAATTTGAGAGGTCTGTGAAGTATAGAACAGAACTCAGGGCTCACCAAAGGAAATGCTTGAAGTGGATATTCCAACCAAGAGGCAAACAGCCTGACATGTTAGTACCCATTTATCCTCAGATGTTTTACCTAATGAAACATTATTTAAAACTTCTTGCATAGGGGTAAAGCCTGTAAGAGGGTGTCCAAATGTGATGGAAGAAAGTGAAATTCTCTTTTCAGAGAATCCAAGCATGTGCAGCTGCTTTACCCACATGAGACAAGGTTTTATCTTCTTTCAAAGTCATGCCTACTTATGTGAATGAACACACCCTTGCTGGTTTGCTCTCACAAATAGTCCTGTAGGACCAAATATGCAACTGAGCACAGGCAAGAGTTCTGAATTTTACTGAAGTGGGCTAAAGACAAGGATCTCCAGAAGAGGTTGTGCCTATACGAGGGACAGTTTTTCAATAAGCATCTTTGTGAAAGATTACATGTCATCACCCAAATTCCTTAATAGTCACTCACTTTAAAAGAATCTCTTCCTTTGATGCAGCCGGCTCATGTCATGAATTCTGGCAGCACAAGATTGCACTTATGACTACATCTCATCTTTGTGATTGTCAGGAGACTAAGACCTCAGAAACGTCAGTCTGGGAAAAAAAATATATGTAACTGCAGTCTCCCACCTTCTTTTTCTATTTCCTACAGAGGTTCTTGAGACCCAGCTGCTACCTTAATGTTATATAAAACTTCTAAACCAAACATTTTTAAATTGGTGTGTATTTACAGAGAGACCACCTCATTTTGAAAGAAAATAACATGCAGATATACAGCTGCCATAACAATTTACTCTTTTCGAGATTACTATAGACTGACTCATCATCCAGTGATACCACATGGTGGTAAATAAAAACTGGTGACAGTAACCAAAATTTAACTGATGGAATTTTTCAGAAAGAATCACTTTCTGCCCAGTCATTCTCTACCAATATGTAGCTACTAGTATTTTGAGTTACTGTCAAACCCTGTGATTTCTGGACAAATAGCCAGCTATCTAGGAACAGGGAACATAGGAACCACCAGCAAGTACCTATGAACTGCCTTCAGCCCCAGATGTTCTGACGTTCCTCAGTTCCTACTTCAGAGTCACCAGAAAAAAAAAGCCTGAAAGGCTCCACAAGACTTCAAATTGTTCATCCTCTCTCTAGACCACTTAAAAAGAACAAGAAATCCTTCTGAGGATAAGACAGTTTCTAAAAGCTGCCTTCTATTCTCTATCACATCTTCACCTGGATAGAGTGGCCTCAGTGTTGCTTCAGAGAAGATCTAATTTTTTCAGACAGCTACTTCCTTCTGTGTAGGGATTTTCTAAGAGGTTTTTAGTCTGGTTGTGCTGAAACCATTCTCACTGTATAAACCATATTTAAAAATTTTCTTAGCTGAATACGTTTTCAAAACAGATTAGGTAAGCTGGTTTTTTCCCTAGAAAAGATAAAAACTAAAAAGTTGATAGATGACTTTACATTCTTTTTTTTCTCCTCAGTTTCAATTCTTTCTATAACAGATTCTACAGTATTAATCAGCATCTGACTCATGTCTTCAGGTAATATTCAAGATGCATTACTCACCAGTAGCCTGGTAATTTCTACATTTCCATCACAGGATATTTATTCTGTCCTGTATATATGCTATATCGCAACATTTATTCTTGGCAGAAAGCATCAATAGTTAATTGGTCCATACTTAGTATCTCACACAGAAACAGTGACATTTAATTGTAGAGAAAAGGTGTTGATAAAATATATTCTAGAAATAGCAAACAAATTGATGTGTGCTCCAGCCAACCATTTCAAGCTCCTGAAAATGACTGTTTTATGGAAGCTAAACTGTTGTAGGAAAGTCTTTTAATGTTCTCTCATAATAAGAAAGAATTATTCTCTCTTATATGATGTACAGGACATATTACATTGCTACTGGTTTTTTATATTGCCACCATTTCAAGCAAAATAGGTACTGACACTATCTCTTCTCTGCAAAAATTAACTGTTGTAAATCTAGCGTGAGAAACAGCCATTCATGAAGTAACCACGCAGGCAGGTAAAGGCAAAAGATGGAAATCAGAATTATGTGGACATCACAGGGGAAATGGAGTAACTTGGATGAAGCACTGTTTTCAGTTCAAATTTCTGAATGAGCAGTTGAAATCCATTTGTTAGCACCTTTATCCCTATTGTTCAATGGTTGCAATGATCAGAAATCTGATCACCAAGTAAAAATCTATTTATGCACTATGAAAAAAATAGCAGAATTAGTATGTATTCATGTATCAATGCATACATGGATACATTTGAACTGACAAAATATTCTAATATTTAACGAAAAATGTTAAATACTCAGATTGTCTTCGGTGTTTGGTGAGGTTTTTTGAGGTTTTATATGTACATTTATCTGCATGTTTATATGTATAAACTAATATTTTTGGTTATGAAATATTTTATAGTCAGCTATATGTATTCTAATACTTGTTTAGAATAAGGCACGTAGCTTGAGATTCAACACAGCTGAACAGAAGAAAAAAATGTTAAAGTATTATTTACAATTTGAAAATTTTAGCTTCTTTAACATGCTTTCTCTTTAGTGTTAACAATTCAGGCATTATAAGGATAAGTTACATGCCAAAAATTCAATTTTCATCCTAACTGAAATTTTCTTATAGAACATACTACTTCTTCTTCTTTAAATAGGAATGGGCTGGTTGCTTTTTACTGAAGGACATTTACTGAGAATTCTTTTCACATTTTTTTGCTGGACGAGTTGTATACCATAAAAATTGAATAGATCCTAGAGCAGAGTTGGATTCTATGAAGATAATCTTAGTCCCACTATATTAATTACGGAGGTGAAGGCAATTTGCATCTTTAAAAGCTTTATTCTGATCGTTGGCAATTATGTTCTGATGCTACACTTTTTTCTCTAGGTTTTAGTCAGGTTTTTTCTATGAATCTCTTTAAATAAAGGAAACTTGTAGCAGACAGTGCTCAGTTTCAAAGTGATCTCAGTTCAACAGGAAAAGCCATAGTGTTCAATGTAAAAAATTAAAAAAATAAAAATCCAAACAAGCCATGTTTCTGTTCTACTGCTAAATATTGCAGAAGTTCCTTTGTATATTGGTCATGACTTGCTGATGTGTTCCTCACTTTTCCAGTAGTATGAATGCTTTTTTGATGGTGCTTTTTAGGAGTATCTTACAGGACCTTCTATTTGTTTGATATCCTTTCAGCTTTTCCTTCAAGACCACTGTGTGCTTTCTGTGGGTAAATTCTATTGGTAAATATAGTTAGAAATATTCATATCACATTCTTCTAAGACTAAATAGGTAAATATTCACAAAAAGATGAAGTCTCATCACAGTTCAAAATCTTCCAGACATCTGCTTACCCTGACAGGACCAAAACCAATGGTTTCCTGTTTAATTTTGTTTTAAACCAGGAAGTCCAGAAAAAAAAATAGAAAAACAAGTTATTTAGGGGTTTTTTGCCTCCTGATGATCTGGTTGCCAAAGACAAGGGCCAGCTATATGCAATCTGAATGCGTACATTAATAAAAGGAAAAAAAATCACAGAATTACTTAATGGTTTGGGTTTGAGGGGACATCAAAGGTCATCTAGTTCCAACCCACTGCCATGAGCAAGGAAACTTTCCACTAGATCACACTGCTAAAAGCCCCAAACAACCTAGGCTTGAACACTTCCAAGGAGGAGGCATCCAAATTTCATCCAAATTTTATCATAAAATAAACACAGCAGAAAGGTATAAATCACACCCACAGTGATTGAGGGTTTGAGGTGGTGTTTTTTTCAATTTTCTGCACATCTCTTTGTAATTGTAATCTTTGTTTTAAACTCATATAAAAAGATTTCCTGTAACTGGCAAACTTGTATTTTCTATTTGGAGGTGCAGTGAACTTCAAACAGTACAAATGGTGCATGCACCAAGTCAGATGGCCAAAAAGAGGCTAGTGATTTATACTGTAGCTAGGTGGTGGCTGAGACCCAGAAGCCCCATACATGAGACAGTAATCAAAAGCACCACAGGTGACAGTCACTGTTTTCCATAGCCAAAGTTAATCATTTGGGCACTGGATTATTACTGCCATGGGATTTTTCCCATTCAGTCAGCAAAACCAAAAAAAGCCTTTTCAAAACATTTTAAAGTCAGTGCAACTAGAGATGGAAAATATAAATAAAATTTTACCACAAAATATTTTGTCAAGCCAAAATATTTATATTAAAAAATATATAACTTATAATGAACACAGTGATTCTTCGGAAGAGTAGGTTACCAAGATTGGTTTGGGGTTTATACAGTCCAGTAAAGACTATGGCCTTATCTTACTTGCCAACTGAGTAGAAATCTAGATGGGTGGCTTAAAAGAAGGTATCGGCTTTTTCTGGATGTCTCTAAAGCTATACAAAAAGTTGTTTTTTGAAGGTTTCCCAAGCTGGAAAAAGACTAAACCTCTTACAGATGTCATCAAAGATGCATTTATGACTCTTCATCAATGCAAACTGGAGAAACAAACAGTTATAAAGTCACAGAATCACAGGATCATTAAGGTTGGAAAAGACTTTCAAGATGATTGAGCCCAACTTTTGACTAACCACCACCATAGCCCTAAGTGCCACACTTCATCATTTACTGAACATTTCCAGGCATGATGACTCCACCACTTCCCTGGACTGCCTGTTCCAATGCTTAACCACCCTTTCAGTGCAGAAATTCTTCCCAATGTCAAATCTGAACCTCCCCTGGAGCTGCTCGAGGCCATTTCCTCTGTCTTATCACTAGCTGCCTGGGAGAAGAGGCCAACCTCCACCTCACTACAGCCTCCTTGCAGGCAGTTGTAGAGACCAATAAGGTCTCTCCTGAGCCTCCTTTTCTCCAAGCTAAGCAACCCCAGCTTCCTCAGCCACTTGTCCTCTGACTTATTCTCTAGACCCTTCACCAGCTCTGTTGCCCCTCTCTGGAGACTATCATGTCTCAATGTCTTTCCTGTAGTGACGGGCCCAGAACCAAACACAGGACTTGAGGTGTGGCCTCACCAGTGCTGAATACAGGGGGACAATCACTGCCCTGGTCATGCTGGCCCTATTATTGCTGATACAGGCCAGGATGTCACTGTCCTTCTTGAGCATGTGGACACAATTATGAATCACACATGAATTCAGCATCTTAAATATTGGAACACTTAACAAATCTATACATTCAGTAGATAAAAGTTATGTTTTTTTCCTTACTCACTTAACAATACACTCTTCTTTCGCTTTGGAACTGAATGAACTCCTCATATTTGCAAGAAGAATGCCTGATTGCAAATATCCTGTCCACGACATTCACCTTCTCCTTCATGAAAAAAAAGCTGCACATTTGTAACATTAACTCATGAGGCTTTGAGGATGGTGCTCCACACAGACATGCACAACTGGACAAGGAACTCCGCTGCCTAGGAAAGGGGAAAGAATTAATTAGCTGGGTATTTGCTGGTCTCATAGAGGTACAGTAGTAGACAACATTCCTAAAATAGGGTCATTGAGAGGATACCTTTAGTCAGGAGCATCTGCAGTGATATAATTCCAAGAGTCAAACTGTCAAAGACAAAAGTCTCACTTGTGAACTCAAACTTCATCTGCATCCTATGGGTCTTCTTGCAGCCTGCTAAGGTTCATCCCAAAGTGTAGTGTGAGTAAAAGTGCCATAAGGAAATCCACATAGAAAAGTATGAATTCTGAATTTCCCTCCTCAGGACAAAAGCAAACAAACAAGTGAAACAAACAACTAACAACATCAAGAAAACACCACAGTAAAAACATTCTGCTTAGCTTTTATTAGAATTGAAAGAGATTCAAAACAATAAAGCAGTGTTCTGCAAGTGGCCAAGCAGCCTTTGCAAAGTAATGAATTTCACAGATTTCAGCTTGTAAAAGGTGCTGGGAAACATGTCGTCTTAGGCCCATGTTTTATGCTGAATGCCCTTTTCTTCTGAGAATAAATTAAAAAATAACAAACAAGCAAGTAAGAAACACAAACCATTCCTTGGGGCCAAAAACAACTTAACTACTTGATAAATCAACATAAGAAACTTACAGATTTTTAAAACTGTTTCCTGAAAGTGTAGTTTTTTTCAATGTTATGTTTGTACAGAATCACAGTACTTTAAAATTTGCTTTTGTTTTCTTTCTTTTATTTTAAAAATAAACTAAAAAATAAAAACCAGAGAAAAAGGAGGAAGAAACTTTTTAACTAGTGGCATTTATTTTCTATATCCATGTAATTTTAACTGCCATGTTGACCAACTCAGCCTATCCAAAACCCATTCTTTCCACAGGAAACAGTCTGTACAGAAAGGCACTTGGGTTCTCTACAGACAGCATGGAAAACACTGACGGTCAATACTATGCAATATATAACGGATAATTATGAGCTGAGTGTCCAAATTATAATCAGTTTGACAAATGTCCACAAGTGTCTTCAGTCTATTTTATATTTTCACTAAGACAAGGCAATCATACAACCAGACAATTCCATCAGGGAAGCTTGTTAGCTGCTTAGTCTGTTAAACCCTGGTTGCCATAGCATCTAGAGTTGAAAAAGCTGCAGATTGGCATGAAAAAGCATGTCGACAATTGCCCTGTCACAGCATGCAAGCCAGGTCTGCTCAAAGGCAGCACACTACAAGTTTTCTTTCCCAGTTTGCACTACCCCATGCTGTTTAATAATATCCATTTACTGGTATTGGGATTGATCTAGTGCAGTGTAAAATCCGCATCTACTGAGATTTTGCTTTTTCACTTGGGGGAGATTCTTTAACAAATAACCACAGAACAATTAATTTATAAAGGAAGTATTGTAAAAAATGTAGGAGGCATATCTGATTTAACAGAGAAACAATCTAAACTCTTAATGATCAGATCTTTAGTAAGCTGATCAGTTCAACAAAGTTTAAAAAAATAAGTGCATTTTTCAAAGGTTTTCAAGTAATTTTGTTGCTGATAGGTAGTTTCATCAAACATCATAATATACTACTTTGCATTTGGATTTTTTGCTATCAAAAAAATCTTAACATTTATTATGGCTGTACTTTCATTTAATTATATGCTTTCTATAATTAGATAAATTATATATGCCACAAATTAACAAGAATTCCATTCATAAATAGCGTATCATAGTCCCATAGGAATTAGTAAAAGCAACTGAATAGCAGAAGAAAAATTTTTTCAGAATAAACCTATTGTGTAATTTTAATATAAATAGCTAACTTCAAAGAACCTGCCCCTTGAAAGAGGATATTTTGGTAACACATTCATACTTACTCTTGAATATGGATCACTATTTAATAAAAAAGTTCATTAGTCATCTTCATCAAAGTGTTGGAGTTACAACATTTTTTTAAAAATAGCACATAACTAGTGGGCTTTACACAAGTGTTTCCTCTCAAAAGTTTACACTTGGTTTATTCACTTTCCCTTCCATTATCGCCTTCTAATCTGTTCTGTCACTTCATTTTACTTTTCCTTCAATGCCACAACTGAAGAAAATCTTGAAAACTACATACCCAGGAGCACAATTCAAATGGCAAACCCAAGAGGATTCTGGCATGCATCTTTTCCCACATTTTCCAGTAGGTTTTTTTTCACTTTTTAATCTATCAATATCATGCAGACATGTTTTACTACAACTCTTGCTATCAGTTATTTTATCCTATTCATTACAGGTCTAGATACAGAATTAGAGAAAAACACAGGAGAAGTTACACCTTTCAGTAAAATTATCAGTCTATTACACTGTTCATTAGAAGTAAATCTTTCCAAAGGTAAGTTTCTAATGCATGTTTATGATCCCAATGACGGAATACATCACTAAAAGATTTTAAAATATTTTAGCTGGAATTTTACTTTAAACTGCCATGTGAATTGTGAAAGCAACAAATCTTCAGTTAATGACACATTTTATCTTAATTTTTTTTCGCACAAAATATTTAATATCGGTCATATTTGCATTTTCTTTTAATTTTCTTCATCCTTGTACTGAGTTTGCAACTTAACCATAGTGGTAAATACGAAATGTGACTGAATTTTTGCAGACTGACTGAGTTCAGAGAAGATTATTTTTTCTTTGAAATCTGTATTTGTGTGTATTTATAGTTCTTGCTTTTTTAATATTGAGAATATTTCTGTCTATATCTTAATGGGAATTTTTATGCATCTTAAAAAACTGCTGAATCTATAGCTCCCCGGATGACACTACAGGTTACAAGATGCTATCATTCAGAAAAACTAGTTGTAGCTTATTTGGTTTTTGACTAATTAAATACTATTTATTAAAGCAATTATGCATTTACCTGCTTCAAAGCAAAACAAAAATCTACTCTTTTGGGGCAGAACCTCTTAGAAAAACAGCAGATTTTTTAAGACTGGGTAAAGGATAAAATTATCAGCTAAATAAAGACAGTCCATCATATAAATAAATCAGAAGCAGAATGTAGCTTAGCACACAGATAAAATTCCGGCAATTCACGTTCTCCTTATGATGTTTCTCCTAATTAAAAGAAAGAATTTCAGGATTATTTTTCAAGTATAAAACTGTGGTTGTTTTGGAAATTCTCAAAAGAAAGGCAGTACGCATCTGTGAGGAGCAGCATTATCACATTAGAGTTCAGAATTAAGGCAGAGTTCAGAATTAAGGCCCAAGTATTTTCTTCTACTGATTTTTGAGTGAGCCTATAAACATGCACAATTCTGGATAAACAGAGGAGAGCACAGCAAGAGAAAGCCTGAATGCAACTGTGCTTTACTTTGCTCTGATGGTGACTCAGTGGACCCTCTGAGGAGTGCTGGAGGGATGTGGACGGTGCAGGACACTGACACTGCTGCCCCTCGCAGCTCCGTGAGCCTCTGCCCACGCTGTGCCAGAAGGGCACTGCACCAGCACCTTGAGGGCAACATGACTGAAAGACTCCAGGCTGTCAGGAGAATCAAGGAGTAGGTCAGCAATGTTCCTTCACCAGAGTGAACATTTTCTGCAGATACTCAAGCTGTGTGAGAAATAATCTCCTTTGCTCCCTGAATATCCTTTCTTAGGAGGGAATGGGGCCGTCTCTGTGGGCCATCTCCTTACACAAGCCTTTGAAACCCCCTGGAATGGGCATATGCTGATACGCAAAAGCTCAAGTCAGAGTTGTTAAGTTCCGTCTGTTTGCAATTAATTCTTCTCTGACGTCCCTGTTCCTATCAATAGTGATAATTTTAGCCTAATGCTTCAAGTTCATTATACATAATCTATTGTATGTGGCTACTGGTTAGTAAACCTACACCATACAGGGTCACATTATGCTGGGGAGGCACTGCAGTGAGTACTAGAGAGGAAACCCATCCTGTACATAAGTTAGAAGTGTCTACAAATCTGAAGTCTCTGGACCCACTCGGGTCTGCTTTATTCTGGTACTGGTCTTCGCCTATTATTCCCAAGGCTGTTTTCCTCCTTCCATGTCAATTTCATGAATGCTTCTTCCATGCTATTAAATGTAAACAAGAATTTAATGTGCAAGAAACTCCATTTGCCTGTTTTTAGTCTAAATTTTCTCTATTAAAATGAGTAGTGACAGATTCTCACTTTGTTAAACAATATATGATTTACACTAAATATTTTCATTCTTGTTAGGATACTTGTTTAGAAACAGGCTTACACCTTTTTGTCTTCTAATTAAGGCAAAAGGAAGATTAAAATAGAAATTATCACACTTGAACTTCACTGACAGAAAAGAGTGGTTTAAAATAACAGTAAATACAGAGCTTTTACAGTGGATGTGAATGATATTGCAAGTCAAAGAGTTCTTTAAAACTCCCATTGCAAATTTTCTCATAAAATAGATTTTCTTTTTCTTAAATCTAAACCTTTTCTACAGTTACTGTGAAGACAAATAGCAAAATAAAATTTGAATAACAGGACTATTCCTACCGAGCAAAAAAAAGGATTGCTCTGTAGTAGATTATACTTTTTCTGTTAAATTTTGCCTTATTGTAAAATTTTCTTGAACTGACTGAAAGGACATTAACTGCTAGATAGGCATCACACTGATGTCTCCATGCTGTAGCTTACAACCGTGAATTTGCTACGATCTGTTTAATCATCAGTGTATTGATTTTCCTCAGCTTTCCTTCATTTTAGCCCCATAGCAGGCTTCTGTAATTTCCTTTGGACAAAGTGTAACCAAACTGTGCTAAGTGATGTTGATTTGCAGGCAAAAGTAAAGGGGTAAATATAAATTAACAAGCTATAAACATTTTACAAGTGGCAAGTCAATAAAAACAGTGTCTGCAGTTCTTTAAAAAAATGATTTGAAGCAGATTGTTAACAAAGGTGTCCAAAGAAACTGACATGAGTCTGAGAATAATTTTTGCGCTTTGTGATTAAGAATTGATCAGTCTAAAAGCCTCTGATGCAACTGAATCACCCATAAGCTGCTGGACTGAAAAGGCTCAGCAGGGGCTGGTATTTGTTTGTTAAACTCCCATGATTCCAAGTAGATAATTGGTCTGTGAAGTTCATGACAGAATCTGAATTTGCTTTCTTGCTTCCCAGCTGGCTGAGCACTGGTTTATAGACTTCTGTGTACAAATTTAGCCAGCAGCAAACCTCACATCTTTAATGTAAAAGGTGTTTTGTTGTGTTTTTCAGGTGCTGAGTGGAAAGCCCACACTCCAGAAGCTCATTAAAAGGGCCAAGTTACAGTACAGGTTTATTTCTGTCACAGCGTTTCAAAAAACAGTGACAAGGATTAATATGTTTCTTTGGTACTGGAAAAAGCCTGATATGATCCCTTGTGAATTTGATCATCTGTTTTGTTGCCTGTATACGATTCAATCTCCTATTATATCCTGAAGTTACAGCTGTAAACCAGAGCTGATAAGAATTCAGAAAGCACTGCCAGAGCCTGCAGAGAACTAATTGTTTTATTAAGCAGCGTCTTGTTTATTTGTAATTTATTTCATACGTCATTCAGAGAATGAACTCTTCTTTAAAATAATAAAGCATGATAAATCTGCTGTACATTATCTGTGACAGGAACTATATTGTATAAATATGTACAAGTAATGGAGTTTAAAAATCTCTCAAACTGTTACTTCTATTCTGTTGTTGCTTATGAATAGCTATTTTTGAACATTTATGGAATTCCTTCCAAGGCTTTTCATAATTCTGACAGTAAGCTCAGATCTACAGATTGCCTAAAAATTCATCTCCATCTGAAGACAGAGCCTGAGACTGTAATGGTGTGCTCTGGCCTGATCTGGGGAAAGCATCCCTAGGCAAATGCTCAAGAGGTTCACCATGGGCCCCTCCTCCAGGACCACAGGTAGCCCCATTTCTAGGAAGTGCTCTATGAACAGTGCACTCTCCTGAAGGATGGGCAACAGAAGGGAACACCAGATCACTTCTGATAGAGGATAATAGTCATGTCAGAGCTCCTCAGGAACCCCAAGCCAACACGTCCGAGAGTAATGGTGGCTTTAGCATTGCCTCAGATACCTTTGTGATCAGATCCAGACGTTGCAAAGAATTACAGGATGCTATCTTAAATTACAAGATATAACAGATGGGCTTCGCTGCATATTTATGAACTACCAGTATAATGGGATCATTTCTGGGAGTAGGAGGGAGAAGACTGAAGGTCCACTTTCATTTACTGAGGATTTATGTAGGCAACAAATAATGCTGTCCTTTAAAGAAAGCTTGCTTCATGTTCAACCCTAAAGCAGGGCTCACTTTCTTCCTCACTCACGTGTAGTAAAAATCATTCATATGGTTTCCATATTCCCATGTTCCACTGGTTTCATGGGAATATTCACAAGAAAAAGCACTTAATCATTGATACTGTGGGTGGATTTTTGATTATTTGTCTTATTGCTGTGATTCATTATCGTGTGTGTGAAAATACATTTCATTATACCATAATTCAAAGCCCACACCCTTAGAAGGGTTTAAGGACTGAACATAATCAAACAAACAGATAGAAAAATATGTATTTTACTGTATATGTCAGAAATTAGACAATAAGCCCACATTATTCTTAGGAGTAGTTCTTATTCCTGATTTCTAAAGTGCCACACCAGCATTTTAACCCGCCATTGATTGTATATGATTGTCTGTATACAGCTAAACAGACCCTTGTTTGCAGCTGGCAATTTATTGCCCTTCTGCATTACAACAAAGAAACACAAAATGGTAGCCAAAGAGAAAACTGCCAGTCAAAACACTCTTGCTCTCTTATTCACACTGTTGCTTTCTACCTCCACACTCCATTTTTCTCTAACAACAAATTTAACTTATGAATGAGAAAGGTTAAAGAAAAAATATTTAGTTGCCAAAAACGTGGCAAAAGTATTATAAAAAGATCTGTTACTGTTAAACACTGTATGTCCTTAGAAAAATGCTAGGAACCACAAGAGTTACACTTTTATCTAAGAGGTAGCATATGTGCCATATAATACATATGTTGCAATCACAGCAACTTATTTTGCATGAACAGCAGCAAACTCTGAAAAAAAAAAATTGTCCAGTGCTCAAATGAAAGCTGTCATCATGTCTTCATTTTAAATATGTATTCAAAGGACAAGCATTTTTGTATATTTTTTCTGAAGGTTGGGTTTGGGGTTTTTTGGACTACTACTTATTAGCATAAAAAGAGAAGGACCTTTATATTTTTCTATTATAGGTTGTTTCGAAGAGTGCCATAATGTTAACATTTTAATGCATATATATAAGCTGGGTTAAAATAATTATCCTTGTTCACATGCTCTTATTTCATTCTTCCAGTCATCACTTAAAATGAGGGTTCCTGTTTACTTCATAAACAATACTAAACATGTATTCCATTTAAATATTTGTTATCCAATCTTTAGCAATTTTTACAACCCCTTCATCTACAGAAAGGAAATCTAAAAATGTCCTGGACGATTCTGGAAATTATAAGTTGTGTAGCTAAATCCTGAGTATTAAGTATTCAGCACTCCCTATTCTGCATGACTCTGAACTGTCCATTTGTGCCATAATAAAGCTGTTTCAACCCTGTCCTCATATAAATTGACCACTGTCTTCATTGGGGCTCTTTTTTACTAGCACTGTACATTCATACAACAAAGCCAACATCCCTGTCCAAGACCTCTGTCCCTCTTGGTATTGGACCAATAACTCTCCCAGGCCATTCTGCAAAAACAGGGAGTCTTACACAAAGTGGAAAACTAGAATAGTAGACAGGGCAACAAACTGTCCAGAGGGCACAGTAGTGGAAAGCCATCCATAGACCCTGAAGTCTAGATCACTTTTTGCATACATAAAAGCATGAATTAGTCTCAAAAACTTAACACACATTAAAACCAGACAGATTTCTCTCCATATTCCTTCTATTAGAACACTGTATCCGGAGCCTTTATGCTGCCAGAAATGATGGCAGATAGCCCAGCTACCAGCCTTTGCAGGTTACATTTGCTTCAGACCTCAGACAAGAATGATTGATATCAGCTTTTCAGGGAGGTCTTCCTCTCCAAAAAGCATAATGGCAGTGATCATAGAGTTTTATGATTTGATTTATTAACCAGCATTTTGATTCAAGTTTGTGTACTATAAAAATTGAGCACAAATTAAACTAGCAAAGACAGAGTGTATCTCTAAGCATTAATTTTATGCAACATTCTTATAAAATAACACCAAAGTATTCTGAACTACAGGACTAGTGTTTTTTCCTAACTAGACATGTTGATACACTTTTAAATGTATCACTATTCACTCCGGGTCTTATCATTCTGAGTCCAGTGATCTAGATCCTCAAAAGGCATGGGGGTACTTGACTTCAAAAAAGACTGTGCCCTAAATTCCTGTAATCTCAAATAGTCAGTGTCTTAATAACTAACTGACAGCTCATAAGACGTTTTGCATTTGAATTCAAAAGCTGATTTGCCCACCAAGCACTCTTACGTAGAAAAGAAAATTAAACCCTCTCCTGTCCAGTCTTCAGGAAAAAAAAAAAAAAAGGCACTAAGCACAGCCACGTTACTATATTTGAAGAAAATAGATAAGAAAATAGGTATTTTATATTTTTTTTCTTAGGATTGCATTGTTAATTATGCTCTATTGATTCCCAGTCTTTCCTGGAACTGAAGTGCTGGGTATTGACTTATTTTATTCTGAGTTTCACACAATAAATACTCCTAAAGCTTCTGAATTCCTCCACAATATTCCCAAAACTCTAGGTTACCTTTTCTGATCACAACAAAGCAGCATTAACATCTTCTCTAAAGATCCCCATCTCTTTGTTCCCAAACTGGGGACAGAATAAATAAGATTTCCAAAGAAGAAAATCCATTAGAAAAATGTGAAAACACAATGCATAGGTAACTACAGCACAATTTCAAGGAAAAATAAGTGTATGAGACTTTACAAAGAAAGACCTTTCAGTTTCCTGAAGGATAAAACAAACAAGCCTACAAACAAACAAAAATAAATTAGAAAACATTTTTCAAAAGAACTTTCCAAATCCTTTCCCTCACAAAAAAAGCAATAACAATAACAACCACCAAAAAACCAACAAACTGACCCTCTTATTAGAGATTTTGCCGATAAACACACCTTGACTTCTGGGAAAGCTACCAGACACTGTAACTTTGTGTAATTTTTCTCCTGACTGTTTACCCATGCTGCCTTCACAGCCACCACAGTCTCAATGACACATAGAAGCACAGAGCCAGGATAGTGAAGGGGGAAAGTACTCTGTGACACAAGGCCTCACTCCTTGATCCTTTAAAGCTCTTGAAAGCACAAGCATTACGAAAGTGTTGGCAAAGTGCTAGCGAAGTGTTGGGAGAGCTCACCAGAGGGGCAAGCAGATGAAGAGTCCTCCACTGACAGGCTACACAGCTGCTCTTTAGCCACATCTTTGTGTGTGAAATACAATCTCCAGAGCTTTCACAGAGTCTAGCTGCTGAGCCTACCTATTCAAACCGGGCAGTGGAGTGAGACTGAGGTTTTATTCAGTGCTTAAATATGAAAATGACTGCAATATGCATCATGGACAAGGACTTGGAGAACAGTAACTCCGATAGATCAGAGTATTTGCACACATACACATTCTATTCAAAGCATCTGTATGCTATAGAGTGTTATCAGAAGACTAATATATCCCAATCAGACGGGATTTATTTATAGAGAACGCTCTTTTCGCAGTGTTAGATGCCTCATTAACTTGATTCAGCTTGCACACAGCAAAAATATTCCCTCCCTCTTCAGATTTTTGATATGGAATTATAATTTCTTGTTTCATTTGTTAAAATCCTTTCGCTGTGAGAACATTTCAGAAATGCTTTATTGCACATGACTTTTTAAAATGCCGAAGTATTCATTTTGACCAAAAGGCTCTCCTTTTGATGATTTCCTCTTAAGAGAGATACAGAGAGGATTGTCCTATTTCTTCTTTTCATTTGCCTCTTCCAGAAACCATTAATAGCCAACATTTGATCCTCCTACACAAAAGTTCATGATAGCAAAGTTGGAAGAGTGGGTTATACATCGTGCTATGAACCGATTATGACTTTGGTATGTCACTGCTACTGTCACTATAAAGCTGAGAGAAATTATACTGTAAGAATTTCATCTAAATGTAAGTACAGTCTTATTCTGGAAGATTTAGGGAATCTATGAGCTTAGAAAATTTGGACATTTTAAACCCAGCATTTCAAGTTAGTGTGGAAATTTACTGGAGTTATGATCAGAACCTGTTCAGAAGAAGCTGGCAAAAGAGTATAACTATTTTTTGGTAGTTTACCATTTTTCTCTTGGTTCCATAAAGCAGAAAGCTCCAAGATCCCTACTTCCCTGGTTTCAGCTCCACAGACTGCTCTCATTTCTGATTATAATTAAAGACAGAGCAAAAGGAACACATGCAGAAAAATATATGAACAAAAAGTGTATTGAAATCAGTGAATTTGAGTCATAAGCTTACCCAGCAGACAGGGTCTCTGTCATTACTGGAATACAACAGGGATTAGGAGCTGGGCATGCTATTTTAAAGAAATGAATAAGAAACACATTCTTTAGTAGCTGCAGTTCATTTGCAGCTTGATTTTAAACTACTGACATCAATTTTCTTCAATGGATTTTCAAACTCTTCTATCTTAAAATCTTTCAGATCAATCCAACCTCCCTTTTTAATATCTCTTACAGGAAAAACAACGTTTACACGTGTTCTAATCATTCTAACTGCAAGCCCCATCCTCTATTCCAAACCATGTTTTATTTTCAATACCTGAATATAGAGAATTCTCTTTTAAGATTGGGTTATCGAATTTCTTTTTGAGCACCATATGGGAAGGTGAGATGAAAATAATTTTTTCCATCAACAGTAGGTTTGTTGCAATGCTGCTTAAAGGAAGATTCCATTCTCAAAGAATCTGTGCAAAACAGCCTTCATTTTTCAAAACATGCTAAATATGAAGTCAGTTATAGAGTAAAGAGCAGTCTGAAGACTGGTTGTGTAAAAAACCACACAATTGCTGAATGCTATAATTTTGTTGCAAACAGTCAAGATAATTTGGTGGTTTATTAAAAACAGGAATGAAAGTGATGAATCTAATTAAGTATTATTTTTTTTTTAAAATTCACTTCTGTATACTATGAAAATAATTGGGTGAAAGATCTTGAAAATTAGGCCTGAATCAATGTGAGCAAAAAGAATCATAAATATCTCTAATTCTGTGTCTGTCCCTGCCTCTATCATTACCTTTCTCTCTAGTTGTGTCTCCATTCTTTCTCACTCTGTTCAAGTATGTGTCAGCTTTTAAGGCAATCTCATGATTTATGCACCCACTACATAGCACTTGAATACTTCAAATATTTGCATAATATTTCTGAATCCAAAGGACTTTGAAACACAAAAAATTATTACAGAGTAATGAGTTGTCTGATGTACTCTGCTCTGTGGCAAAGATTATCTGAGAAATCCCATAGCATGCATGATAAAGATCGTGAGGTACTTTGAATCAACTTCACAGTAAGCATAAAGGCTCAAACATTTAACCTGGAGGAGCTGATGCATGATAAATCAATAATTATGCTAATTGTATTGCAAAATTACTTCCGCTCAGATGTCTGAAGTTAAAGAAAGTTACGTGAACACTGCAAGTGCTGTTTAGAATCATTTGTGTTAGAAAGGAGCATGATTTGCAGTATGCCCTTCATCACCTTTCTTGGTGCCACACAATCCAGGGGTGACAGGGATTTCTTAGACTTTATGTACCCTGGCATGACACAGAATGGTCAGGCCAAAGACCAACTTCTTTCTAAGCAATATGAAAATGTTAGAGATGTCTTTTTTAGCCAAGCACATGTGTTTGATTTCTGTGTCTAAGAATGCTTTTTTCGTATTTTGGCAATACATCCATACTACATTTCTGCCTGTATTTTCTTCCTTGGTACATTAATGCTGATGAGTCTGTGCAATTTCCTCCGTGATGAACAAACCTGCCATTAAAAACACTGTTTAACCTAAAACACATAACAAGCATAAAAACAGCAGCAGTTCATAAATGAGCCTGAGTTTCCATGGAGGTACTATAGATCTTACTTGTGTCTTAATTAGCTTCTCTACTCTTTAAAAATGTTTTCTGGCTAATCTGATGGTCTAGTGACAGTACAGACTGGCTATATAAGCATGAATTCTTCTTTCTTCCTGTATATCATGACTGCGGTGGTCAAGTTGATGAAAAAACAGAATCTGCACTCTGCTGATACAGCCCTCATGCAAATGAAATCTGATGGAAGGTGGTAATAATAGTAACAGCAAAAGATAGAGACGTGTTAGAAGAAAATCCTTTTTTTTCTCCAAATTTTTACATTTGTCTAACAATTTGTCTAATAGCTCCATAACTAAAGTAATCTTAATTAAAATCTTAGCAGTTTGGTATACAAGATGGCTGCAATCAGCTGTTTAAGTTAATAAAAAAGATTATATAAATTAATCACTAAGTCTGTCTACTATGGTAAAGTTGTATTAAAATCTGTATTATTGCCACATAAAGGCCAGTTACAAAGGACGGGTGTGTTTCAGAAGCCCCAGTGACATTTTCCTTTTATCCTCTATTTTCATCTGTTTACCTCCTCAACAAATTATTCCAATGACATAAGAGCCTCTGAGTCATATTTTCCAATACCTTCTTGTACCTGAATATACTTTTTTCCTGGCTCACAAGAATTATATTCAGCACGACCTTTCCAAAGGATCACCAGCAAGATTGTTAGTTTGCAAAAGGGTGCTTGAGATTTTTCTCATACCTAATCAGCTCTGATAAAAGGGAAGGTTCCACTAGGGTTCTGATAAACTAATTCTATACGCATGCTCTTTAAATACTGGTCAACCTCCTCCAAAGAACTTCAGTTATCCCTGGTTTACAAACAATATTTTCTCATTTCTCTCCTGATTTTGGTTAATTTCCTTTTTATCCTGTCTCAGCTTCAGATTTTAATGTTTTATCTTGCCATGTGTGGTCAGATGTTGCAGTAGTTTTATTAGCAGTCCAAAATGCCCCATGTCCATATATATACTCCCCTTGTGATTTCTCTTCAGAATAGAGTCAGATAATTTTCATCAAAATTTATATTCCCTTGTCTTCTCTGGAGCAATGACATATCATTCTGTATTGCACCAAAGTGACTACCGCAGGTCAGCTATCTCTGATTTAATCACCATTAGAACTTAAAGTAGAATCAAAGGCAGCGTCCTTGTTAGATATGTTAGGCTAAGGTGAAATTATTCCTCCTGCCTCTACAGAGCAACCTAAAGCAGTAAATAAGTGCCAAGAGCTTGGACAACATGCACCAGAGGCACTCAAGAAACAATGTGGGAGTTCAGATAGACAGACAGATAAATGGACCTCCAAGAATCTTGTGTTGATGTGGTGGTATTCATGAGCTAAAAGAGCAGCCCCCACACAGCCTGAAGTGAGTCAGGCTGATTATAAAATGCAAGAGATGCAGCCTCCCACATCTGACTCTAAATTCCCATTT
Source organism: Eulacestoma nigropectus (assembly GCA_013397775.1). NCBI lineage: Eukaryota > Metazoa > Chordata > Aves > Passeriformes > Eulacestoma > Eulacestoma nigropectus. Next base: position 590,030 of record VZTE01001820.1, read on the forward strand.
GCTCTGCTAAGAAAATGTCTTCATTTGATCAAATTCATTTGAAGACTGTTAAGCGTTTCTGTGGTCAGTGTGAGGCAGAGCAAAGTATGTTCAAGCCTTCAGACAATACTGCTTACTGGATTAGGCTGGGAAAGGTTTTTTGAGCCATCAGAGTGCAAATTAATTTTAAAAGAAGGGCATGAATCAACGTGTCTAAACAGCAGAAGCAGACAAGTGGGCCAGAAAAACTCTATGAGAAAAACTGCGAAACATCATTTGTGTAGAAAACCTGGGAAGAAGAACGTTTCAAGGGCACTTGGATGTGGAAAGGTAAAGAATTGCTCAGATCTGGAGGAAACAAAAAAAAAAAAAAAAACAAAACCACTGAATGCTCTGATTCATGTCCTAAGTGGAAATATGGTTTACATGAATGGCTCCCCTATATGTTTTGTCACATTGCCATTAACAGTTTTCAGTAGCCATTCTCCAAACTGGAAAAAATTAGTATATTTCAGGACGTATCAAATGCAAGCTGAACAGCAAGATTAAATCAGGCTGTACTTCAAAGAACAGTGTTAGAGAGCAAAAGTACTTCACTCCCTTCACATAGATGAGAGACTGAAAGGACATCACAAACATAATGCCAGAAGACATGAAGTACTAGGGAAGCAAAAACAAAATAGTTTTTTGATTACTTTCCTTCCCCCAGGTCCAGTTAAATGACTTCTGAGTAGTATGTGTTTAGAACTGTGGTTAAGGCATCACAATCAGCTTCCACTGCCATGTGCACTCTTCCTTCATAGTGACTTTCACTGCTTTACATGTAGCCATTCTTACCTACATGCATGCAAGAACAGCAACTTAGAGAAAATGTACGATTAAGGACTGTATAGTATTAAAGGCAGTGGTGGCTGAAAAAGTAACTGGCAAAAATAAGATGTACTTTGAGAGATATACTTCTGTAGCTCTTAGTCAAATCTTATTTCAGATTCTGTTTTTTCACATTTCCATTTAATTATGATTTTGGATTGTATCCCTCTAGATCTGTATTTCATTATTACCACAGCGTATCTGGGCTTTTTTGAATGGCTCTAATTGGCATCCTTGCTGGCAGTCTCAACAAAGAGGCCAAAGACTGAACGTGCATGGAGACTGAATTGTCACCTTCTTTGAAACCGTCCTTCTTAAACACTGTGGAGACATGCTGGAGAAGCAGGATCTATGACCACTGGTGATGACAAAGTGCTACCTGAAAGCAGGATGGGGATGTGGCTGGGCATGGACCTCTTTCTGCTAGCAGACTACCAGCCAGCCAGCAGCCAAACTCCACTCCAAGGGCCCTTGCACACAGCAGTTTGCAGGACCAGAGGGTAGATGAACAGTGCACTTCACCCTTAGAGGCCTGTAAATCTTGTCATTTTTAAAAATCGTAAAATGCAAGCATACAATTAAAATATAAATGTCCAAATACCTGCTACTTTCAGCTTCTGCTGTGGCATAAATTGGATGAAGTCCCATTCATATTGAAATGTAAATGCAAAACATAAATTTAAAAAGTTTAAAAAAAAAGGGGTGGCTTGGAAAAAGATAACGCTTTTCCTCTGTGTGGAAGATAATGATACAATATTCAAGTTTTCCACTCTAAAGGTAATATTTTTTGTCTAAGTCAACATACTTTACCATTTTTAAACTTTTCTCATCATATTTTTGACAGCAGGTTTTCCAATTTTGACAGCTTTTAAAAAGTAATTTTAACAGACGAGTGATTTCTCCTCTCAGCAAAGTCAGATTATGTGAAATGTCAATGTAAAAACTATATACTGTGACACATAATCATTTTTTCATTGAATTTACTTATTAATTTTACTTGCTATTGCTAATAAAATGTAAGTGCTTAGCTAATTGTATTGCTTATTTAAATTTTTTAAAGGAATGTATTTTAAAATTGCATTTTTTTCCTGACTGCAAGATTTCTGAGGCAGCTATAATTTGTCATCCTTCCAAATTATTTAAAGAAGAATTACTATCACAATTGATATTCCCAGCTGAGCGGCCAAAGAATGAATCAGCAGGGAGAGGTTAAACCAGTCTTTCATCCGTAAGGGTGGGCTCTTTGATTTAAAGATTGGAGTGTATCTGCAGAATTTTACGGGCAAGTTCTTTTAGAAATGGTGCATGTAATCTGTAAAAATCTGCAGATTATTTGTACCTGTGCTGTCGATTGGGTGCCTTCAGTAAGAGTGAACTCAGCAAAGAGGGGGAAAAATCAGAAATGAATGTACAGTTCAAAGTCTGCACTTCTATATCAAACTCAGCTCAAGTGAGGCATAAATGAGTTGGACCAATTTCTGCCTCTGAAGGATTACAGTTCTATATCTAAGTTTTTTATTTCTATGCAGTGAGTTTTATTTGTCATTTTCTACACCAGAAATCCAAAGGTATTAACTATTCTTACTCTGTAAGTCTAAAAAAAGTCAAACAACTCACACTCTCAAGATCAGTACCATAGGTACTATAGGTAGAGTGTGTCTTCAAAGACTTTGGAGAGTAAGTCAAAATCGTGGGTTCACTGCACTTTCACACAAATGTCACAAAAACTGGAAGGCAATCCCAGCATAAATCACTTTTTTTATTTGTCCCACTTCATCCAGGAAAATACTTTAGTGCTTAAGAGAAAGTACACAGACAAGAGAAAATTTATAAGAAATAAAGATTTACTCTCTTTATTAACCTTAAACCATCAAATAATGTTATGAAGTGAGGATTATATCTCTCAGGAAGAAAAAGGCTCAGTGTCACTCCCTGTATTTGAAGTATTTCTATATCAGCTCAAGTTAAGTGTCATTACAATCTATTTTGTATTCCGTTTTGATCCATCCACTTCATATGTCACTGGGCCAAAAGTATGCTTGCATTTGAAACTGCTGACAAACTTACCATGATGTAGGCTGCTCCTTCACAGCATTAATATAAAACAGTTCTAAATCGAGCAATGTTCAATTATCCCTGAAAGTACAGATGACTTAGTTCTTCGTTAACTTCATTGTTTTCCAGTAAAAGTGAAATGTGCTGTATGCAAATTAAATAATACCAAGTGTCAGCACTTAAAAGAAATGCTCATTTAGCTTCAGAAGAGGTTTTTGTTGCAAATTTTGTTCATTTATTTTATAAGAAATTGTGTTTGTCTTAATTTGTTCCAAACACAATATGATTGTGAGACACAGTGCCTGCTGGCAAAGTTGGAATTGCTGTCAGCAGGAAATGGCAAACTAATAATAAATGGTGGTAAAATATTTATGTTATACTTTACTGGGAAAATGAATGGCGTTTTCTATTTCATTCCTGCTTGAGACAGTACACAATAACATAGTTGTTTTCAAAATAAGTAGATAGGATTCTAAACTCTGTGGTGGCTTATCTTGTAACCATCAGCTGAAAAAAAAAAAATTATAAAAATAGATCCTTTTAGTAGCTCCAATTTAAGAAATTGTAACTGGGAGTACATAGTGCAGTAATTAGTAGCATCTCACATTCAATGTCATTGGACACTAGTCTGATAGATCAAACACTTGTGTATGTGGCCTACTTACTTAGTTGCTCGCTCATAATTTTCAATAACACTGCTGTTCTCATGCAGGGAGGGGTGGTCCAGAGCCACTAGATTACTCTGCAGGATGGTGATGTTCAAGTACAACACTGTGTTTATGTACTCCCCAAAGTGTATCAAAGCTCAGATCCACAGAAATAAAAGAAAAGTCAAACAAAACAAGCATTAGACTGCGTAAAATAAGGTATGGACAAGGCAAACAGGTGAGGCATTGTTTAGGTGGCTAAGGTAGATCAATATCTGTGCTTGCAAGCCAGGAATTCTGCCTGCTTTCCTCTGGCACTATGCAGATCATCTTACGGCCTGCAGACAGACTGTCGCCTAAACCCAATTGACAGACAACCTATTTCACCCTTGCAAAAATCATACCCATCTTCATTCTTGCGGCCCACAAGGGATAAATAAAAGCCCCCCCATGCCCATGGAATGCTGAAGAGTAGGCATAAAGCATCATTTCAACTAACTTTTTTTATTATTCTATTGCAGTGATTACATGATGGAAGCAGCTAACCTTTCTTTTTCATCAGTTACCAACAGCAAGTCCACACATTTTGCCTGGGCTGGCTTATGAAAGCACACTGAGGTAGTCTTTCAGGATTTGAAAAAGACTCATGTGAGAGGTTGATACTGTTGCCTCCTTCTCTTCAAATGATCCGTTTATTATCAGAGATGTTTTTCGATTTCAGACAGGCAGACATCAAGAAGCTCTGACTGCTCATACTGATAACAAACATCAGTTAAAATCCTTTCCCCTTCAAAAATGCATTTACGCTTCAAAAAAATCAAATTATCTTACGGTCAGTTTAAACAACCACTGGACCCCTTCAATAAAATCCTGAAGACCATGAAGTGGTTCATTTCTAACATCAGAGCTTCCAATGGGAAAAGCTGCCTGCAGGAGTGGATAAGCTGCAACTCATGCCAGCTTCAGTACTGGAGAGACCACTCATGCAAGCCTACATCTTTTAGGTCTTAGACACACAGTATCATAATTTGAGATTGGGAAAGCAAGTGAGAATAAGAAGACCTTTTTAAACCCTTAAAGAAAACTTAATTCTTGCTTTTATTAAAGATGCTCGTACAGATATTCTTCAGGTACATTCTGCTCACTTTTTAAATTGAAAATCTCACACTTTTTTCTCTCATGCCTGAACTGATTAGCTATTAAAATATAGATACAATTTCAAAATAATGTCTATTTACCTATTTTAAGGAGGTAAAATGTTCAGCTTTAATCTCAAGAGTGGAAAAGGTCACCTTTGTAGACTGATGACTATCATATCTCTGAGTAATGAGAACAAGTGTGCTTTTCCTCAGTGCAACCACCTCAGTTACTCTTATATTGCAACTATTTTCCTGCCTTCCTATATTTCCTGCCTTTATGGTAGAGGAAATCATTTTTACTTGTCAGATTGAAATGTTTGATATAAATCTTTAGCCTTTCTTTCAAACAAGTATTTCTGTAACATTATATTACAAACAACTGGCATGTTTAATTAAACAACTGCTTTATTTTCAGCAGCAGAAGAAGGTATGATTATATTAATTGAATAGTAGGACCTATGACCAAATTTAAAAAAAAACATTTTCAGCTCAACAAGGAGGTATGATTATCTTAATTTCAAAGGAAGATATGTGACTAGAATTGAAGCAAAATGTTTGTCTCTGTCTTGACAATTATTAAAAAATATTTTCATTGGAAAAAAAGTGAATAAATGTGATTTTTAAAGTATCTCTCCATAAAAACTCTTGCTTCAAATTACAAGTTGGCTAAAAAATTGAAATCAGTTAAATAAAAGTCCTAGAACTATTTATTTCTGTACTGAAGTGTGTTTTAAATGAACCCCAGTTTTAACATGTTTACTGGTACTTTTGAATTTAAATACTATGTTTCTACAAATGCATGATAGCAAATCTGCTGTGTATTTTATAAGGTAATTCTTGTAGTTAGACACAGAAGCAATGCTTAAGCTCATATGGCTTGTTCATATAAGAAGTCCATTTAGTATAAGAGACTTTAGCAGCATGAGTAAGGAGCAAAATTTAGCCAACGTTAAATAAAAAATATTGGTTTTAAAGTTTCAGTAGTATCAACATTGCTGCTGTTTTTTATTCTGTTGTCTCAAAAATAGTTTTTGTTATTTTCTACATCTATATAAATAAAAAAATTAAATTATCATGATTTCCTGTGAAGAGAAAAATAAGTTACAAGGTGTTAATAGGAAAAGGTATGAGACACAAAAAATAAGTTTTTTTCAAATCATCTTTTATTTGTTTGAAATAGAGAAAAGCAAGACATACATCATTTAAATGCTTATGACCAAATGAAATTATGAAGCTGTTAAAGGAAACATGTATTGAATTACAATCCTAATTACCCATGTTTAGATATGCTTATTTAGGTAAATAGATGAAATATTTTTGATCCAGATGTGACAAATTTCATGCTGTCATTTACCTTGCAGAGATCATAGAATTTTTGCTTTTATCACATTCCCTGGAGTACTTTCGTGTTTTCATTAAAAAGCGGTATTTGAGAAAACATGTCAGATGCTAAGCACAAAATCCACAATGCAGCAACATGGAAAAAATATAACAACTTTTTGGAAAAAGTGTCTTTATGTCAACCTACATACAATTTTAAATGGCTTGCCAATGAATGCTAATTAGCTTTAAAGTTACACCATGACATGACTTCATGTGCTGAAGAAAACACTTGCTTATTTAGCTGGTGTATGACCAAAGAACAAAAATTAACAGATACAGTTTTGACAAATAACTACATCTAAACTTGTATTGGTATTTGGGATGATTAATGATAACTGGAAATTAAGCCAAGTGTTAAGTAATGTCCACTGGCAAGTTGTGATCATTAAAGATGGGATTTTTTTTTTCTTAACTACTGATTTACAATGAAGCTTATGCTGAAGTGCAAAAATGTCACTATCGGAGACTGGAGAATTTATTTTCTTTTACAAAATCTTCGTATTTTGTTCCTACTGTAGTTAATGAGACTCCTCAGGGATTTAAGTTGAGGCTATTATACCAGTTCTGTGTATCATTATCCAACATATATAACAGTTTGTAGGATGCTCAATAAGAATATTTCCAGTCACAATTAAGTTGAACAAGAACATTGTTCAAGTAACCAAAAAACTTCAATAAGCATCAAGAGTATTATGTTCCTTTGTCAAATGTGGACAGTAGACTAATTCCTTCTGTTTTATTTACGTTTATACAAGCAAGTGCAATATAAAAGGACAAGTCTTCTCACCCTCTCACACAGAAATTGCTGAGATGTAAGTAGAATTATTCATGAAGAAAATTAATGAAGTTTAGTGCAAGATTTTGAATTGTTAATTTACTTGGGAAGAAAAATGTATATGGGTTAACAAAGATGAATTTTTCATTTTCCTGATAATAGATGATTTCCTTAGAGTCTTCCATGACATATCTCATCAAGATTCATCATTCTACAAAGGATATAAAGAAATCAAAAGCAACTATTCACATTTGCTAATGTCTGCTCTGAAGTTTGTTGAAGAGAAAGGCAAGCAGACTTCATTACTGTGTTTCTGTACAGATCTGAGCAGAAACTCAGGATTAAACAGACAAATGAAAACAATTGGCTTTCAGGGTATTGAAAAGACAACAAAACTTACAGCCAAACTCTTCATGGTAGACTTCTGATATTTCGCTGCAATGTATCTTTCTAGTTAGAAATTTCTTCCATTAAATCTGTGAATGCTTTACTGATTGAAGCAATACTTTAACCAATGACTCTACTTCTACCGCCATAATTTCCATCCCTTGACTTCATCCCTCCTCTTTACTTCAACCCAAATAAACCAAAATATGTCATTCCAAATGTTAGTTTGCATCTGAGCAAATGTCCTTTCCAAGAAACATGACAATTCTATATCTGTTGCAACCTGTGCTCTAAAATCCAATAACTTTGTTCTATTAAAATAGACATAGATAATAAAGATGGACATAATACTTGGTAATCTGCAGCACTCACAAATCTGCCAACTCCATTTTTCAAGTCCCTGTGCTGATTCATCCTGTGTCTGAAGAGCAAGCAGGCAAATGGTGGTGTAAAAGTAGAATGCCTTCTTAACCCTCCTAAATACTGCATGACTGTGGAATCAGATATTTGGTATAACATTATAACTTCAGCTTTTATCTTGGACTTAACAATCAGTTTACTGCTTGGGTTCTAATGTTTTATGCTATCCTTTAGAAATACTGATGTCTAAACCAAAATCTGATCATTCTGATATTACGAAAATTGCATAAAAGGAATGTTTCATTAGTCCAAGATTCCATTCGTATTAGTAGAGCATGCTCTCCTAAAGGCAGGAATTGTCTTTGATTTCTAATTGTGAAGAAGGTAAGATGCTCTCTACTGGAATATATAAGGATTCCTTGTTATAGGTCAGTATTTTCGTTTACTTAATACAGACTTCCATTGCCAAAAAATGGCTTGTTTTAGAAAGATAGGATTTCCAAATAATTTATTATTATTGCATTAGCCATTTTCTGTGTCCCACGCTTACAGTTAAGCAAATGGAAAACTAACTGTAAACACTCTGCACTGATTTCTGAAGATAATGATGTCTGTAGCAATCCTGTGGCCATTAAAAAATCCTAATGGCCATAATAAAATCTAGTCAATGCTACATTCTGAGCCCTGTCAAACAATTACCAAAGCAGGACTAGAAGAAAAAAATGCACTATTTTCCATTTTTTTGAAACAGAGTGCTAACATTAGGCTTAGCTGTATCAAAACCAAAAAATATAACAGATAGCTAATGAAAGGAAAGCATCAATGGGGACTGTGAAGGAATTCTATCCATAGCAAACTTCAGTAACAGCATTTAGATACAGACACTGAAGTGACCATAATACGGTGAATCCAATGGCAGAGACTGAATGGACAAGACAGTACACTGGAAACATCCCCAGCTTCCTGTTTCCTCATCCCCAGCTTCCTGTTTCCTGTGAAGACCAAGCCTATCATACAGCAAGATACTTGTGTAGAGAGCTGTTGACATTAGTCAAGTCTACTCAAATTATTTGGTCTGAAGATTCTTAGGAAAAAATATCATGTAAATATTAGTTCAAATTTGAATATGAATATCAGTTTGACTGGATTTATAACCAGTTATACTTTATTTGACTTTTTTCTCATCTAAATATATCTTTCCATTGAAGCCAAAACGTTCCATAAAAATGTGTCAGATTTAATGATGTTTACAATGGGAATGTTCTAAATATCCTGGCTTGTCAATTTAGTAATTTCCTAATGAGAGAGTGAAACAAAGGATTGGAAAGAGAAATACACACAAACAAAACAAAAAAATTATTTGGTCCCAAAAGAGATATATGCATTTTTATTACATAAAAGTGTTCCAAAGAGTTTTGTTTCATTTTCAGTGTGAAACAAAAAGACATCTCAAGCCATACATATTTTCACAGATTGGGAAATAATACACTGCCCTTAGGTTTACTCAAGGTATGGCATTTTCTGTTTGTTTCCTGAAAACAATACAGTAGTTCTGTAATAAGGAATACTTACAAAAATATTTTTCAGCTTGACTTTATTAGTAGTTCCAAAAGTAAGTTTCAGTTGACTGTAACTTTTATATCCACAATTTTTTTCATATGTTGTGCTGACCTACATAAATCAGCTCTTCAGTGAAAAGAAGCAGTAATCACAAACATAGCAAACCAGTACCATATATACAAATGACACTGTGGATTATACTCAATTGTTTTTTGAATAATGTTAGTTATTCTGAATGTATTTGTTTGAGGTATCAGTTGTATTGCCTGCAAACATGTTTTAATTTCACAGTAAGATACAAATTCTGAATTTTCCATTGCTGGATAAGAAGACGGAACTGAAAGGATCCATAAGACTGCCCTATAGCCACAGTTAGGCATTAAATAGATGCAACAGTTATACGAAATTGCCTTGGTCAACCCAAGTTTCCTGAAATTCAGTAAGTCGTGCTTGCTCTTCCTACCTCTAAGGAATCCTCTAAGTGTGAATGGATGTATGCTTTGTGTCCTTGGTTCTTAAAAAAACAAACAAACAACAAATAATCACTTCCCAAATCATGGTATTAACTTAATTTAGAATTTACTCAAAAGCTAGAATTAAGGTGTGTCAGAAGATGAGAACAAATGTCACAGGTTCTTGAAATTATGATTGCAATATGTTGAATAAAACTGCCAGATAATCCATAGAACACAGTAATATTCATTATAAAAGGAGACAAAAATATCTTCTTAATGGTTCCTCTAATCTGACCTGGGGGAAAACAAGCTTCCCAGTTGAAATTTGGCAACTGGTTTTGCCTCAAAGGCGTGATCATGACATGTTAACTTTTGAAAAGTAACTGGTGCTCTACTCAGACTTTCAGCCAAGGCAAGATAGCATAATGTAGACCTATCTATCCTGAAAATGGGAGCACAAAGACACTTAGGTTACTTAATTAATTAATAAAATGTAGATTACAAATTGTCAAAATTCACAGCAAACAGGAGGGTCTATAGATTGAGGATTACCCACTGAAGTGATTTACAAATAATTTTAAAGTGTAATAGTAGTAGAGAATTTTGTAGCCTGTTTGCAGACAATTGGAGAACAGAAAAAACCACCTACATTTGACACCAATTATTCATTCTATCTCAATCAGTTCATTTTAGCTGCTACTATACTGGAGACATTTTATATAAGCTTTTCAAACTGCACTGATGTAAGGCCTGCACAGAGCAAAGGAATAATGGAAGGCCATTTGTCAGCCTCATAATTTCTTTTTTTTTCTCACAATCATGTAGAAATCCTTTTGATTGCCCACATTGTTTACAAGGTGATACATGTCTCACCTATAAAATATCTGTGAAGCACAATATCTGCTAAATTTTAGTCAAGGATCGCTTCCTTTCAAAGTGGTCATTGATCCACTGTTAAAATAGCTTATAAAAACAACCATTTGGAAAAACACTTATAAGATTCTACTACTGTTCTATCACGTATTTTAGAGTTATTTTCAGAGGAAATCAAAATATTGTCAGAAAATTTTTGATCTAATTACAAATGGCTATGAAATCTAGGAATAAAACAGTATTGGTATTATTTATATTTCTATAGAAAGGAAAGATAATATCCAGTACCGGCTTTTAAAACTATTAATGAGCCCTGGCAATGCGAAAAAGAGATGGATTAGGTAGATGTAATGAGATATGATTAAAGGGTGTAGGCACTGAAGGGTGTTGGAGAAATTCTTTTCAGAGGGAGTATAATTAGTGTCTGATAAAAGTACTTAGTAGATAAGATTTTTGAAGAAGAAAGGTTAAGATAAACACATACCATATGACAAACCTGTTTAATTTTTTTCTTTTGGTTCTTGCATAGTCAATAAACTGTTGAAGTTTTATACATAAATAACATTTGTTGAATATTTGATAAAACCTCACAAGACAATTAAAAGGGTTTTAATTGCAAAAGACAGAAAGCAAAGAAAATGTCGTACTACATTTCCTTTTTGCATTTCTCTTTTGATTCACGCAACTTAGATAGTAACAAGAAACCTTTTCCTGAAATTAAACAAACAAATGGACTTCTCAAAAGGCAAGATTTCTAGAAGTTGCTTAGCAAATTTCAAACCACTTTTTATTAAATTGGAAGCTTCTTCTCCTAGTTTAGTGTTCAAAATATGCAGCAGCCTGAAGCAGACCATCCCAGCCACCTTTATACGAGTCCCAGGCGGAGATGCTTCTTTGTCCGTTTAGCCAATAGTATTTTGCACACTTGAAAATAACTCTTAGAATGAGATATCAAGCCTTTAGTTTTCCACTTTTAAGTGTGGACCTTCAACTTGCAACTGGAGTTTGGATTTGCAGTGACAAATCTCAGTCCAATTAGAGCACTCATAGATGACTTGCAGATAAATATATTTGATACTTACAGATCCAGAAGAGAAGTTCACCATGTGAACTGACCATGTGAAACATGAAAACCTGAAATAAAAGCAAATGCTGTTTCCCACACATCTGGGATTCCTCAGTGAAGGGGAGCTACCATGTCATGGTCTCTGGTCCCTATTTACAAGATCAGCAATGGTGAATTCCTCTTTCTTGCCTTGTTCTTAAGATGCGCTCTTTTTTCTACAGTAATTCATTGCAACAGAAAGCTGTTTAGGACTTCACAGACCCATAGAATGGTTTGGGTTCAAAGGGGCCCTAATCTCTTTCAGTTTGAAACCATTCCCCCTTGTCCTGTCACTACATGCTCTTGTAAAAACTCCCTCTCCTGTTTTCTTGTAGGCTCCCTTCAGGTACAGGAAGGCTGCAATTAGGTCACCCTGAACCATTCTCTTTTCCAGGATGAAAAAAACAAATTCTCTCAGCCTTTCCTCATAGGAGAGGTGCTCCATCTCTCTAATCATCTTGCTGGCCCTCCTCTGAACTCACTCCTGGAGGTCAGTGTCTTTCCTGGACTGGGGACCCTAGAGATGGATGCAATACTCAAGATGAGGTCTCATCAAAGCAGAGTAGAGGGGCAGAATCACTTCCCTAAACCTTCTCATTCTGCTTTAGAAGCTTTGAAATGGTTGGCTTTCTAGGATGCAACATTCTGCAGTATTCTGAACTTTAAGTATTTCAATTGTCATTTCCTAATCATGCCTTCATGAAGAAAAACATTGGTAAAACTCAGCATCAGAAACTCTAGCCTGACACATGGCTTCTGAAATACCTCTGAAAGCTAATTCAGGCCCATGTTACAAGAGAATTGGCCTCAACATGGCTGCTCCTTCACATTCAGTCTCTGAGCAGAGGAACTCTGCAGTAGCGGAGCAGAAAAGCAAAACTACAATCCTGAGATCAGGCTTGGCACGGAACCCACATGCTGACAGCACTAGCTTTATTTATTCAGATGACTAAACCAGGATCATCTTCCTCATCCTCAAAAAGTATATTTCTTACAGGACTGCCACACATCAGGAGCAGATTTTCTTCCTCCTTCTGTGTACAGGAGTGTCATAGATTCTTATGTCAGGCTTCCTGTTCCACACTGCATGTGTGGAACTCAAGTCCCTGCATGGCATGGAGGGTGGTCCCACTTATGGAAAAATGCACAGTTTTACAGAACATTCTCTAAATCATTGGCCAACTTATTTAAGTGTACTTTTTAATCACTACGTAAAACCAGTTCCCACTGGGCACGTAATCTATCCAGAGGATATCTGAAATTCCTGCAAGATGCTGAGTTCAAGTATCTTGCAAAAACTGCCCCAGAAGACTTATTGATATCAATGAGCAAATAACCAAAACAAATAATAGAATTGGCGAAAAGTTCTCATCCCTAATAAATAAAACCCAAATACATGCATCCAGACTTGAGGATTATTTTAATGAAGATAGTTATGAGCAAAGGGAGCAGTGTTTTTTTGTGATACTTCAATACTAGATCAACACTTTAAAAAGAAACAGATCTTTTGTCTTGTGACTTCAGCAATTTATGCGGTTCCTACCAGTTCATTAATAATTAATTAATTAATTGTGAGATTTTTAGCTCCTCCAAACTTTAAGCAGATTTTCAACAGTAGTGAATGAATTCTAGGTGCCAGAAGGAAGTTTCAAAGTCACTCCCAATCAATAGACCTAAAAGAAGGTTGAAAAACTCCTTTTCTTGGCAGTACTATGTTATTTCTGAAGTGTAATGCTGACACTGTAAATCAACATTGCTCAGCATTGTCAACATTGTTTTTGATGCTTCTTTTTCAGCTTCAGCTCCACCAAAAGATCCTAAATATTTGATTCTTTAAATGAGCATACCAACGTAGTATATTACTTGGCTTGCATTTTTGTGAAAGTATCAATTCTAAAAATTTACAGAGGAAAGATGTTAGTTCATCTATTTCCTTTCAGTGATAGGACATTTCTCAGATTACATTATTCTTTGGGGGTTTTTGCAAACTTGGCATTGAATGATTAGATCCATGGGGCTTCCAGCATTTATGTAAAGAATCTTAAAAACATCTTCCACCAGTTTCCATCAATCAGGACCATTTCAATGGCATGTAAACCTAGTTTTTTACAGCTTTTTATTGTTAGCCTGATTCTTCCAGTGATATTTCAGGGTCATCAGGTAAGGAGGCAAAGATTCAAGGGACTCTGGCAGAACAGGAGAGAAAATGGAAGTGTCAGGAATTCTATTGTGTTGTAGGAAGAGACAGTGAGGTAGTTCTTTGGAAGGAATAAGGCAGCTAAGTCTCATGTGCTTACTTGTACACACCTGCTTACACAAGTCCTGATGTCCAAGTTTCTTCTTGCAAACCAACAACACTATTTCATAATTTCAACAGGGATCATGGTGGAATTTCATATAGAAAGGATATCCTTAGGATCTACATGAAAACAAGGCAGTGAGCAATTTTTTGCTTATCTTGTAAGGGCATGTGTCAAAAAACTCTTAGAGACATTAACAAAGGTGGACTCACATGCTGCAAACCAGACTGATCAGACACCCATAGACCTACACTACTTTCTCTTGCCACCTTTCTGGGTACTGTGAGCTGTGACCTGATCCATCTTTGCGGTAGGAAATCAGTAGTACCATTCTGTTCTGCAAAACATTATTTCTACTTGCTTTCTTTCACTGCCATTAGGCTTGCTTTCTTCTTCATTCTATCTTTTTTTTCCTTGGTAGAGTCTTAATGTTGCTGATGCTGCTGTTCTGCTTGAATCAGGAACCAAAAAACACGTGACTTTTCTAGCTCTCCACTTTTTTTACAGTTTCTGCACCACTCAGACTGATGGCACAGACTCCAAAGTCATAACTCTGGGCTTTCCATAGATGAATCTTGAAGATGCAATACGAACACACCATGAAGAGAAAGAAAGGAGTTTGCCTGTGCACTTTTCACTGAGTACACTTGAGCTGACAGGAACTGGATGCTAAGTTTGAGTGACAGAATTCGCCCTAAATGGAAGTCGGTGTAGAGGAGAGGAGCATGAGAAACATTACGAAAGTCATTACTAAAGACAAGAAAAGATATCTTGTTTGAAAAGAAAACTGTGAAATAAGCCCTATTGGTCATAAATATTTTAGATGTTCCTGCAGAGAACTGAAACTCATCATTGGTTCAGTTTTTTTTTAACCAGGGAGATTATGACTAATATTTTCTGCTGCTTGTGTGTGTGGCTTGGTGTTCCCTAAAACTGTACTACACTGATTCATTATTTTCTTTAAATGTGAACATAAAGATGCTCTCTTTTGCTGTGCTCTCACTTGCTTTGAGGTTTGTTTTGGTTTGCTTGGGTTTTTGTTTGGGATTTGGGGGTTGGGTTTTTTTCTGACCACAATCAAATAGAGACTACTTCTAGGTGAAGTAGTGTTATCCTTCTTCCCTCTCCCCAAAATAAAAAGTGGCTCTTCTGAGTGTCAATCTCCTTTAGGAAGGTCTGTGCAATCTCTGGAAGATTAGGGACACATTGTATGCAGGAAGAAAGTTGTCAGGGTTTAGATCAAAGTCAGGGATTGGTGAGGGACAGGGGGTTGGGGAGAAAAAGAAATCACCAAGCTGATCTCAGAGACTGCAAGCGCCTTCTCTCTTAGGGCAACGTGTACCTTTTTCTCACTACTTCCAAGGAGTTGAAATAACTATTTGAAAAATAAGGAAAATTGCTCTTCACATAAGGCCTAAATAATACTGAGCTTAAGCTTTAGGAAAATATTGGTCTTTTTTTCATCTCTCAGACAATCAGAAAATTCTTCACATTTTCTATTTCAAAAAACCCTAAAAATAATGGATAGTTCCTTTCAGAAATTGCCAGTAACACCCCATTCTTCCCAGGTTTTCAGAGCTCACAGTAGTGGCTGGATAGATGAGGCCGTCACGAGCCAGAGACATCATCAGCACAGAACACTGCTATTTATTTAGACTCGGAAAAAGAGCCTTTTTGCTTATTTTCCTAAAATAATTAAAATGCATCACTTAAGTTCCGATTTTTTTAAAAAAAAAAAAAAAAGGAAAAAAAAAAGGCGTGGGAGCATAAATGTTTTGGCTCTGAGCTGACAGTAAATATATCTTCACATCATATTTTTATTTTACCGTTTCCAATGCATCTATCCTTCCTAGCCCCTTCCCCTCCCCCATTAATTTCTGAAGTGTCTGAAAGAGCCCTGGAGCTCACAGCATTCTCTCTCTCCCCTTTTTACGGCGGCAGATCAGATGTATTACCTTTCCCTTCTGCACGCCTGACGACGGGATAGAGGAATGGGTTCAGCCGGGGTGTTGAGGCCCGCGCCCGCGGCTGGCACACGGAGCACAGCCGAGGGACCCCCGCTCCGCGGGGCGAGCCCCGGGCAGGGCAGCGGCGCCCGGCCCCGCTGCCGGCGCGGAGCTTCCACAGGCAGCGGAGCCCGCCGCCGCTGAGCCGGACATGGTGCTTACCCCTGTCTGTGCGGGCGTCGGGTACGGTTCGGGGCTTTGGTGCTGCTATGTTGACGGGTTTTTGAACCCGCAAAACAGGTCGGGGGGGCGTTACCCCAAATTCCTCCGCTGCTGACTGCCTACCCCGGGAAAGGAATTTTTTGGATTAAACTAGGGGAAAATATAAATATATGTTTATTTCAGTCTTCATTCCCCTCGAAAGCTGAGAAGTGTCTGTTATTTGCAGGCTGTGCAGGGAAGCCAGCTCGATATTAATTTAAGAAGGGTAACTCCAGCACTGCTGGTGATGTTCATTTGCAATTCCTGCACACTGGCTATTATGTGCAGGGAACTAATCCTGTCTTGCCTTGAAAACAGAGCTTTCACTTAGCTCTCTGCGCTCCTCAGATTTCCTTTACAAGAGAGCCGTTGTTTTGCTGGGATTTTATTATTTTTAATAACATTACATAGATATTTGAATTCTCTCAATACGTGTGTACTGCTTTTTTTGTTGTTGTTGGGGTTTTTTGGCCTATTTTCTCATGAGCCTTTGGCGTCCTGCCGTGCTCCCGTTGCTGCCGTGGAACGGGAAAGTTGGTAGCACCCATGTTTCGTTCCTCCTTCCTGTTACAGCTGCCGGCGGTGAACACCAGCCCATAGACACTGCATAATGGCCAGCCCTCTCACACCCTGGATCTGTGTCCGGCCACGGAGCACCGCCGAGGTTTAATTGCATCCATCTGCTGGCATTTACTGAAAGGGTGAGCGATATGGGCCATGCTACCCACCAGGGAATCCGTGCCTGGGAGAGCTGTGTCTCCTCGTAGGCAGACACTAAGTCCGGCAAAAATCAGTCAGGGTTGTCTCCAGCCGCTAAACTCAAAGTCCTGAAATCCTCAACCCGCTGACACGAAGCGAGCCCTTGCCTCTGCGGTCCCTTGCAAGCCAGGATTGGCTCCTCCGAGGAAAGAAAACCTAGAGGTCGGTGTAACAGACCCCGGCCCACTCAGCCACATTTTCCCAGAGCACCGAGAGCATCCGAAGGTAGGGAGCGACCCAGCAGCCCCGGGCCGGTCCAGATCTCGTTTAGACGGAGCCTGAAGGGCTGGAGCATCTGATGGCCGCTAGTAAGACGCGTTTAAAGCGTTTATTGGCATTATGGCAATACAGTGCACGGTCAAAAACAATTCAAGAAGTTACAGGCTCGTCCACGACAGCCTTTCCCGCCAAACCCGAGGAAGAAGCTCCAGTTCTGCACGAAATTACTCCAGGAATGAAATAATGTTTACAATCTCAGTAGGATTTTAGTTTATGTGGTAATGTCTCTCCGACTTCGCAACCGCCTTTCCTATCCTATCCCCTGCCCAGGGGCAGAACTTGTTCCCTACGATGAGTTGGCGGTTATCGAAGAGCCTGACTTAACCTCGGACACCTGCCTGGAAGATTTTGGGACCGATTATTTTATAAAGTACTGTCCCTCGACTCGGCTGGGATCCAGATTTCACAGCCGCATCTCGGAGCGCTCCGATGGCGCCTCTGCCTCTCGTCAGGGCTCTAGCCTGTTTGACAAACGCAGCTTCTCCTTCTCCCGAGGAGACGATGAACTCATGCTATCACTGCAGCCACTAACTTCTCCGATCTCTCACTCCCAGTCCTCACTGACCCCCTCCCCAGGATCCCCCTCCCCCAGCCCGCCTTCACCCTCTCATTTTTCTTTTTCGTTCTAGCGAACAAAAACCGGCATTTGACGCCAGCACACTGTCCTGAGCTGCTTGTACATCATGACTTCGCAGACCTCATTCATCACGAATCCTTCTCCCGGACAGTTCCCACTTTGGCTGTCAGGCTTTTCTCGTCACGTCACCTTCTTCCTCCACAGATACCTAATCAGGGAGAGAGCACATCCCAGGCACATCCAAGGCAGAGAAGTCCGCCCGCCCCCACCTTCCCGTGCTCCCTGCGACCGCCCTTCAGCCCCCATGGCTTAGGTTTCCCAGGGCTCAAGAAATACAGTTCAGCTCTGCAGAACCTGGTGCTAGAGCAGCCTCCCGGGTCCCAAGTTAAGGGCACTGATTCAGTGCCGAATTTCCCCAAACATGACACGACAGCACAAAAAAACTTTCTGACCGGGCTATTGACATCAGATCCTGCCAAAAAACTTGCAGTGCTGGAGACCGATGCTGCTGAGATAGCTAACGGCCTCTGAAGGTAGGTTAGGAAACGCTGAAGGTCTGGTTAGCAGAGACTGGAAAAAGCAGACATCGGGGAGAGTTTTTCAAGAGCTCCTGATAAAGTCCCACTAAATCACTATTTTTCTCAGAAGAAAGGTAAAGGTATGAGGGCATCTGTTTAATCCTTTTATTAGTATTTTTAAAAGCATGAAAGAAGGTACAATCTTTAAGAGATTGCTCATGACTTAAGTGATGACTCATCACACGGTTAGTAGCTTTTCAACTATCGGCTACCAGGAGATGTCCATGAAAGCATTAAAAAAACCAAACCAAACCAAACCAAAAAACAGCAACAAAAAAAAAGCAAAAAAAAAAAAAAAAAGGCACAACCAAAAAACAAAACACCAAAGCAAAACCAACTAAACAAAAAGGAGCTGCGGGCCCAAACTCCCATGAGTCACCGTGTTTAATAACTAACTAGGTTCAGCTCTGCGTGTCTATGTGTGTTTGTATTTTCATTGTCAAAGAATAAGCGTGTATGTTCTTCACATGTTAGATTTGCAATTTCGCGTTCATTTCGACATTCCCTAACGACCCATCCCACAGAGGTGTCTAAAAGCACCTACAGATTATCTCCAATCTCTCTACTACTCTAATGTGACACACCTACTTACATTTTAGGGGTAAATAATTTGAGACAGATTTACAGTTCAACCCTCTCAGCAGACAGGAGGAGAGGTCTGCGTGGAATATAAATTCAAGAATGTAATTCTTTCTCAAACAAATAATCTGTTCCCTTTC
The DNA here is from genome assembly GCA_013397775.1 of Eulacestoma nigropectus. Lineage (NCBI taxonomy): Eukaryota > Metazoa > Chordata > Aves > Passeriformes > Eulacestoma > Eulacestoma nigropectus. The sequence continues at coordinate 609,037 of VZTE01001820.1, forward strand.
AAATATAATTAATGTTTTGATAGTGCATTTCTTGTGAGAGAGAGATACAAAAACAGAGGCAACCTCTTGGATCTCTGTTTGTATATCTTCAACAGGAATTTACAGTACCTATCTTGTGAATGTGACAGATAGAGTGTTTTAAACATTTAGAATTTTATTTATTAGAACTACAGCAGGAAGCTGATAGGTCTTTACTATCCACCGTGCCCATTTAATGCACGGTTTTGTTGCAAAGGAAATTGCAGTTGCGGGAGGAGGGCATTAGTCTTTCAGGGGGATGAGAAATGTTCCCTAGCTCTCAGGGTGCAGACTTCTGTCCTGTCGTGCTCAGAAGGCATATGTCCTTGTGCTTTGTCTTTCATTCTCCTCTCTCTTTCCTCCGTGGGACTGAACCTATGCCCCTTTTCTTCTCACGTAGGGAGTTAAGGAAAATAGTGGGAATATTTTCGTTTTGAGTCTCCAGAGTTCACACTGGTCCGGGCAACGATGTGTTTCAAGTCATATAGTCTGAACAAAGCCATGTTTGAAAATGCGCAGAATATTCGTCAGATGCTTGTTAAATACTGTTATGTGATTGTATGGTTCATTAGTTATAGACCTGCTACCTAATCCAGCGAGGCTGTGTTGTCTTTTTTCCCCTTCTTCCCCTCTCTCCCTCTCTTTACTTCTTTCTCTCTTTGCTTTCTATCACCGGTTTCAGAGGAAGGTATACAAAGACGATTCTGCCACGCTTGGGAACACGAAATTCGCCGATATCTGTTCTCAATGCCTAAATAGTTTCTAAAGCGCAACACAAAACTGTCTTTGTGAGGAAAAAAAACCCCAAGTCAACCAACCAACCAACCAACCAACCAAAAAAAAAAAAAAAAAAACCCAAAACAAAACCTAAAAAAAAAAAAAAAAAAAAAAAAAAAAAAAAAAAAAACAAAAAAAAAAAAAAAAAAANAAAAAAAAAAAAAAAAAAAAAAAAAAAACCAAACCAAAACCTAAAAAACCAAAAAAAAAAAAAAAAAGGCAAAACCAAATGCAAAATAAAAAACCAGACCCAAACACCCAACCCCAAACCAAACCCAAAAACTATTTTTTTGACTCAAAATGCCATGAGTGCTGGAAATCAGTTTGAGACCAAAACCATATGGACACTCCTATCTAGTCCAGGAATGGCCAGATTCGACTTCGACAAGTATCAAAAGTATATTTCACATCCATGCCACTGCATTGGGTCCCCATTATGTCTCTAGCCTAGTAATACATCTTGTCATATCGTTCGTTTTCCAATGTCATATTATTTTTGAAAAATCGAGCATTAATCGGAAGAATGGAGAAACTTTAAAAAGCCTTGGTTTCCAGCTGGGGTTGCCTTGCCTCACCTCACTTTGCTCAAGCCGGTATTTTCAAAGAAAGAGAGGACACATCTGAAAATGACTCTTCATAGAAAGTGCCAGACCTGCAGCCGGTCTGAAAGTCTTTAGCAACAATAAACATTAGAAATATGCGTCATTACTAACCTTGAAAAAATAATCAATGGACTTAGAAGAGTGGTATTTACGTTTATAAAAAAGTGCAAGGAAGGCCCTCTAGTTGCACAGGAAACAGACCTGGCTATTCTGATGTCAGGCTTTAAAAAAAAAAAATAAGAAAACCTCAATTTTTTTTCGAATTTACAATCTCTAGGTAGATTATTACAGACCCATAGAGTGCTACCTCCCTACACAGGGGTAGCATAACTTGGATTTGGAGTATACGATATTGTAACTTTTAATTTTAATGTATGTATTGTCAGGATTTACCTTTTCTAGAAACTCCTAAAATGTCTTGTAAACACCTGAACACTATGACAGAGATAACCTTAGTTCAATACAAAGTTACCAACCTCAGTCATTGAGATCCAATTAATTCGATGTTTGNGCCAGTGATCTGTAAAAAAAAAAAAAAAAACATACGGAGAGGGAGGCGACGGACACACCAAAAAGGAAAATATTTACCGCATTGATCTGATAATATCTAGGAAAATGTCAAATACACACTTTTTAACTATCGTCTTTAAAAATGGCAAAAAAAAAAAAAAAAAAAAAAAAAAAAAGACTCGGGACCCTTGAANAGGCCCTCTAGTTGCACAGGAAACAGACCTGGCTATTCTGATGTCAGGCTTTAAAAAAAAAAAATAAGAAAACCTCAATTTTTTTTCGAATTTACAATCTCTAGGTAGATTATTACAGACCCATAGAGTGCTACCTCCCTACACAGGGGTAGCATAACTTGGATTTGGAGTATACGATATTGTAACTTTTAATTTTAATGTATGTATTGTCAGGATTTACCTTTTCTAGAAACTCCTAAAATGTCTTGTAAACACCTGAACACTATGACAGAGATAACCTTAGTTCAATACAAAGTTACCAACCTCAGTCATTGAGATCCAATTAATTCGATGTTTGCCTCCAGTGATCTGTAAAAAAAAAAAAAAAAAACATACGGAGAGGNCTCAATCAGTGGGTGGAGGATAACAGGGTAGAATTTACTTGTGTGCACTTGTACAGTTGTAGCCAAGAGTCCAAAAGTACGCTAGAGCATGTTATACTGGCACTGAATTGGTAAGAGAGTTGTGGAGTATCCCATTCTGACAAATAAAAAAGAAAAAAAAAAAAAAAAAAAAAAAAAAAAGTAGCTTCGGTACCTCTGATATGCAACTGGTCTTTTTTCGCCAAAGGCTAACATTAGGGACGATCGCACTTACGTTCAGAAAATATTGTTATTTTTCTTAATGGGGAAAATTGGACTCCCGCGACTTAGATCTGTGGTTTTTAGAACTGGGATGGAAATTGGACTGACACCACTTTGCACTTTAACAATCGGATTTCGTCAGGGTACAAGTTGTTTGTTTAACCCGACAGCTCCGTGCACCCCGTCGCACGCTTTTACACACTCATTAAAACGATTATTCACGACCTGTCGAGTGTTTTCTCGTTCATTCACAGGAAAGACTTAGAGCTCTAAGATTCAAGAGCATACGGTCAGCTATACCACTGGCCGAGGGGAGAGATTACTTATCTCTGTGATCATCTGATGCGAGGTTGTCTTATCTCTACAGGTTGTAAAGCAGCAGCTCCTGGACGTAAAAGAAGGAGGAAAAAAAATCCTTCCCCCTCCCCAACAAAACTTGCCGAAAGCAAAAGCCGAGGAAGATAAGTGAAGAAGGGCTCAACGCTTGCTCGGCACCGCGCGCGGGTCCTGTTCCGCTTCCCAGCCGTGGCTCGGGCTCCCGCCGCGTCGCTCCCCGGGCAAGCGGCGGGCAGGGCGGCGGGGGCTGCGCCCCGCGGGGCAGCGCGCCCGGCGTGGGCCCTGCGGAGGCGGCCTTCCCTCCCTGCACCTGGCTCTCACTCCGGCCCTCGCCAGCTAGCCCCGATCTCGAGCTCGCTCCCCGCCACCGAGGTGCCTGTGTCGGCACAGTCGAAGCGGAGCGGGGAAGATATTGATAAAGCAGAGCCCTCCCCGGAACGGCTGAGAAAGAAAATGCGGGTGTCAGCTGGAAAAGCGTGTTAAAGAAATAGATCAAAATGTCAGCCTTCTGGGATCCTGAGAGGGGATGGCTGGAAAATAAGCTTTTTAGCAGAGAGGCTGGGGCGATTCCTTTTGGACCGATTAAATCATTAAGCAAAAAAAGCAAGACAAAATACCGCCTGCTTTGACCACTCTGATATTTGGATGCCGATCTCTCTGTTTGGTTTTGTTTTGTTTGGTAGGCTTTTTTCTTTTAATATATCGATTCCTTATTTCGATATTCAGATTACCTCCAATCCTTACGTTCCATCTATGAGGAAGCCCCAGGGGCCACTCTGTTGCTGGGAAGGTGTTTTACACTTACAAAGGAAGCCAAGTGCCCGGAAGGCGAAGCACACATCAACTCATGCTCAGCCTCTGCGGATCCAGAAACCCATTTTTAATTTGGAAAATATCTAAACATAATGCCCCTTTATTTAAATGAACCGACCCCGAATGCAACAAGGGATTTTAATCTGAAACGGTTTCCTAATTGCTCGAAAGGCAAGCACGTATAAGTAATTTGTTAAACTTATTGGATTGCAATAATCCACTATCAGGTTAGGTAAGAATGGATCTGTCAAGTGTGTTTCCCAGTCTAAGCTCTTTCTTTCAAACCAATCTGGTATAATAATTAGCAGACAAAGAACCCGAAATATGTAAGCAAATACCTAAAGATCTGCATAAATAAACATACTAATCAATAGCAAGCTACTCAACACTTGTCTTATTGATGAAGAGACAATCGATTTTGCTGTTCCAACCTGCAATCAGAGATCTGTATTTAATTATTAGTACTTTTACCTTCACTGATTTAGTAATAAAAATAGAGGTAATAAGTCCTACCCTTCCACCTAAATGCAAATGACAATGATGACATAACTAAAGGAAACTTACGCTTCCCAGCAAAACAAACAACTTTGCTCAAACAGAATAAACAAGCAAGCAAGAAAATAGCTGCCTTTTCTGATGAATGCTAGATGACACCTTCACAGTCAGAAAAGATCGGACGAATATATACATACATATACACACACGTGTATACATGTGTATATGTATAGCTATAGAAAGGGAAAAGTTCATTGATAAAGCAACAATGCCATTTTTATTTGCACAATTCTCATCTGTTTTCTCATAAACCCATATGAGTGTGTGTATACTGTTTGCTAATAAAAATACCCTTGCCATTTTGTACCACTGTGAGTGTGGTACAAAATCTAGACTGCATTTAGAGTCCTCTAGATGCACTCACCATCAGAAGTGCAGTTCAGAAGTCTAAAAGGAGATTTATTTATCACCAGCGTGTTGTGAAGTTACCTATGAGCCATAGCATTAAATACATAAATGATTATGTGATGTGCTTAACCATACCCCGCCATCGATCTCTCTAATAATCTATCCCAGCTTCATTTTGTTCAGGGTCTAGTGAAAAGTCTAATCGAAGCCATCATCCCCATTAGAAAATATATTGGTGTGGGAATGAAGGAGTGTTTGGGTGTGCAAGGAGCATAAAAAGAAGTGAAATGCAACTTATAGCATCACCAAGATTTTTGATTCACAAGAATAGTTTGGTAACCAGTCAATATTACCCGTATTTAATTTATGAAATTATTGCATCCTTTTGGGACATGCCACGCTTCACAATGAGACTGTGCATATTTTTTGAATGAGAATACAACTTTTTTTTTTTTTTTCTGGTTGTGTTCTAAGGCTGAGAAAGGGTTCCTCTCTTTTACTCTTTAGCCAGGCTTCGGCCAGATTTTTTGGCAGGCATGTGTTTCCTCTTGGATATGATTAATTTAGCAGACTAGCTAATACTAAATAGTTGAGATGAGATAATTTCTGAGTAAAAGCAAGCAAGGTGAGGATGTGGGGTCGAGATGCAACGGAGAGGGGTTCTCTTCCTTCCACTAGCGAATAGTGCAGGGCAAACGCTTAGCTTGGAGGCCCTCCAAAGTTAATGGGGAGCTCGGCGAGGTCTCGCCCACCGGCCGGCCGCTGCTCACCCTGTTCCTCCGCCACCGTCAAGGAAGAGCTGCCGGGAGCGCCCCGAAGGGGAAAAGCTCCTTTCACGTGTTTCTACTTTCCTGTAAAAGTAGTAGTAAATTTTCTCCCCTGCGAAATTATTTGTAAAGAGCTCTGAATTCCCCACCGCGGAAAAAAAAAAAAAAAAAAAAACAAAAAAAAAAAAAAAAAAAAACAAAAAAAAACCACCAAAAACAGCCCAAGAGAGCCCAGGCTTCGTGTCGCCTTTGTAGTTCGAAATTCAGGCTCCCTGGTCAGGCGGCTCCGGGCGAGGAGAGGTTTCACCTCTCGGGCTTAGGTTAAGCAGTTCTTTGCAGCTAGCTTTACAGGGATGCTTTACTCACCTCAGGGTAGGGTGACAATGGCAGGCTTTTCTCAGACTCCCTCCCGTTTTGTCTTTCCTCTCAACTCACGGATAACCCCAAATACACTTGGAGGACTCCCTAGAGATAATTCTTTGAAATGGACTTCGCATTCATTTCCCCGATTGGGAGCAGCAAATCCACTCGCTTTGAGTCTAATTCGCTAGCCTGATACTGTATTCTGTTACACGGTGTTGAAGAAGGGGAGGAGGGAAGGTTGCTAGTTGTTGCTTTGGTTATTTGTTTGTTTTAGCAGTTTAATTATTTTCTTTAATTTTGTTTTTCAAGTTTTCGCTGGTTTGTCTTGCTTCAGTGGAGCGAGAGCTAAGTTTAGCAATCCCTTTCCTGGATCCGAGTATCCTGGACTAGTTCTTGGGAAGAGGACTTTCAATGCCTTTCCCTAGGGCAACATCTGTCTGTTGGTAGCTAGAAGAACGCAACACTAAGTCTATATGGAGAAGGACACACCAGATCTTTCCTCCTTTCTGAGGCGGAGGAGGCGGCACGGACTCAGGCGCTGCAGGTACAAACGCCGCCTGCAAGCCGCCGTTTTACCGCCGGGCG
>VZTE01001820.1:638434-680828 GCA_013397775.1 Eulacestoma nigropectus
TTTTTTTTGGATTCCTTGTGTTTTCCTGATTCCTGCAGAAGTGGGTAGATTTGACTATCTAATTTCCCAGGTGATAACCGACTTCGGCAGCCCGGCGCTGCAGCCGCGGTGGGAAGGAAAACGAGAGCACCGGTCCCTTAAGAGGGAAAGGTGTCCTCTGGCGGACGCCTCCGAGCCGTCATGTCACCTTCCCTTTCCGGGGGTTCTTAGGAACCTGCCAGTATGCTTGGTGTTAGCAGGGCTATCACGAAGCGAGTCCTTGCTCTCGACTCCTTTGGAGACGAGGAGGCTGAAAAGCTCCGGGGCCGCCACAGGAGGTGTCTCTAAGGGATACCTGAGAGCATTCCCGTATATCTCGCCTTAGATACCCTGCTTCCGACGGGAATGAGCAAACCCTGCCGGCCCCTTTCCCAGGCCCCGCCGCCCCAGCAGGCCGGGCCGAGAGGGGAGCGCTGCGGAGCTGCCGGGAAGCCTGCCCGCCCCGGCAGCGGCCCGGTGGCGGGGCGAGCAGCCTCGGCCCTCGCCCGGCCCCGCCGCCGCCTCAGGCAATGCCCCTCGACGTGGCGGGAGCGGAGGCGGCGCCGGCCCAAGCCAGGACGGAGCCTCGGCTCCTCGGTGGCAGCCCCGGCCCAGCCCTCTGGTCCCCCTCCTCCACCCGCGCCCCTTGGCATGTCCTGCAAGACCCACCGCCGTCCCGGGTGCCGCTACAACGTCAAGAGGTGGCTGAACCCCGGGCTTTGGGGAAAAATGGGGTCCTGCAAGCCGGGGCGACAGACCTCGTGACCCCAGGTGTAAGCTCCGTCCTCGCCATCCACCTGGCCAGCATCTCCCCAGCCCTTCTTTTTTTTTAACCAGCTTCTTCTTTGTCACACTCCTCAGACGGCCCTTCCGAGCTCTCTTGTGGAGAAGAAGTCTCTTGTCACCTCTTCCCGGCAGGACCACCGCCTCTGGCCAGGGCCGCCCTCTCTCTGTCTCTCCCCAGCTCCTTCCCTCCGTGCCCTCAGCGGTTTTCATTGCACGGTGTCCTTCAGTGAGTGGAAGCAGGGAAATGAAAAGTACTGTGATCAATTTTTGGTTTTAGACCATATTTATGGACGTGTAGAAGTAATAACAGTTATTTACTTTGTCGAAACGTTTATTTCGCACTTGGTGTATTTCCTTACAATCGGAGAACCAACGTGGGAAAAATAAGCACAAATAAACTAATGCACGAAAAGTACGGTTTTAGCGAAAGGTGATCCTTCTCCTGTCTAATTTTCCCGGGTGCGTTTTTTCCTCCTGACATTAATTCAAACCAACGAAAGGGCTAAATAGATTAATCTCTAGCCCTCAAGTCAAACAAGAAGCAAAATAATAATTTACTTGTCTGCTCCCTCAAGAAAAGAATATTTTTTTTCTCTTTTCTTGAGATAATGGATGAAAAACAATCAAAAACCAAAGCAGCCAGGAGGGCAGGAACCCTTCTGGGTCTCTTGAGGGTATGGCCCGGGTACTCCTGCTGTCTCTTTGATCCTGCGGACTCTCTTGTTCTCGTTCCCTGCCCGGGTTGCCGGGGATCGCCTTCCCCCCTGGGCGCAGGGCTGCAGGCTGCTTTAACACCTCCTGACCAGGCTTTGTCCCTTTTGAAGCTTGATATACTCTCTAATTTGTTAGCAGCACTTCGACTGCCCCCAGTGCAAGGAGGGGGATGATGCCAGAGGCAAGGAAATAGACACCTCTGTGGGATTTCACAGTCTTAGTAATGCACAAGCACATGTTGGCATCCATCGCTTACATCAGGGTGACCTCAGCGACGGGGACAGGGAAGGGCTGGGAGAGAAGAATTAAGGAAAGATGCAGTTCTACCGTGTATGTCAAGGATTTCAGGTAGAATAGTGCTTTATACCAAGGTAACACTTCCCTGTTGAGAGCTCTGTGTCTTCTTTGAATTGCTTCAATTCTCATATTCCAGCTATTTATTTTATCACCAGCGACTGTGTGCGACTGACCCAGGTTGAGTGAAACGTACTAGCCACGGGCAAACAAAAAATGACTCCTGGTTGCCCGCAAACCCTCTACAGCGAGTTGTGCGATGGCTCAATTTGTCCTTCTCACATGGAGCCGCCGCTTTCTCCTTCCCCACCGCCCAGCCATGGCACCTGCTGGTCTGCTCCAGACGCGAGCAGGACTGAGACCTCTCTGACCAGCAACCCACACTTACGAAACCCTCCCATTCTCCACTCATACTCATCTCTTCTAGTTGCTCCACAGGTAAAACTGACACTTCTTATGGGCCGTGGCACCTTGCTGTGGGATCTGCCAGGGTAAGAGCAAGAAATTATGGACAGGGCAGGGCACCTCACCGATACTTACAGGTATCAATTTGGAAATGTGTTTTTTGTATCAGCTTCTGGGACATATGCAGTCTCCAGCCTGTTCTCTCCTTTGGGGACAGCAACATGCTGCCCTTTTCCCTAGACACCTAGTCTTTGTGCAGTGCCCATAAACAATATACCAGACAGTATTAGTTGGAATCAGAGCCTTCAGAACATCTTCCTGTTCTGTTGTTGGGGCTGCCCCTAGATAAGGTCCCACCAGCACTAAGAGATACTCACTGTCACTGCACTTCAGGGCCCTTCCCTTGTGTCCTGGTCCTGAAGTACAGGGAATAGGGCCAAAGATGAAACTCAGCACTCAGCTGGACCACTGCCCCAGCTCTGCAGGTCCCTCCATGCAGCACAGCCCTCCCTTTAGCAGTACTGTCTGCTCAGGACTCCAGCATCAAACAGTCCCAAGAGAACCTATAGGGCTGGTGTTGCACAGACTGCTTGGTTTCTGACTCTGCTTTTCAGTCCACAATTTCAAACCCCTGCTCTGCCAGCAGCTCCAGCTGGAGTATCCCTCTGTTCTTTCAGGTGTAACATGGTAGCTGGAGGTATCTTGACGTTTACAGTCCTGATAGAAGGGACAGAATAAAAGAGGAAGACATTTGGTCTTTAGACCCACAGTTCTGGTACTGCTTTGGCACAGTGCTACTGCTTGAGCAGCTCTACCTCCAACAACAGTACACTTCCCACTTAGATAAAGTTCTTCCAGTGAGCCAGTTAATTCTCCTGGTAGCTCTCTGAGATTATAGCCCTGTCTTTCAGACAAAGTAAGGCAGGTAAGTTAAAACTTTATAACCACGAATTACTTAATTTTTTTTCCTCAAGTGAACTATTTTATTTGATTTAGACAGACCACACTGGATAATAAAATACCATCTGAAACCTACCAGGAAGTTTTCATCATATAAAAAAATGGCAATCTTATTTAATCTCTAGGAAAGATAATTGTTTGTCTTTGATGTATGTTTTGCATTTTTGAAGTATATCTTTTGAGACATAATATAAATTTTGAAATCCTATATATGCACCTTTACAACAGCAATGGCTTTCCACAAGCTCTGTGGGAGGTGACATTTCAGAAAGATACTTCCCCTTGACTTTGTTTATTTCAGCAGTTTAAATTCTACCTCTGGTGATAGCTGTTAACTTGGCAATGTGAAAAGTGCTACATGATGTGTACCGTGCTCAGTCAGCTCATCAGAAGCTTACCAATTATGACTGTGGAGCCCATTCTTCTTGCCACAGCATGCCACCCACCATGCATAACGGGGACAGCTGATCTTCCCATGCGCATAAAATCTGAAAGTATGCACACATTTACTCAGAAGCCATACAAAGCAGGCACAATAAGTCTGCCTGCTTCTTAGAAGCCTTTTTATTTCCTGCAATAGCTCATACACAAGCAGTTGTAGAAAATTTCTCGCTCCCTGCCTGCCTTGGAAATGTCGAAAAGGGGAGATTTTGAATGCCACCCTGCAGAAAGATAAGCTTTGTACATGTCAGGCATTCAGGACACCTGTGACCATACCCTCAGGATGGCTGTGAGATAGAAAGTTGCAGCTATCAGGATTATCCATCTCACCCAGGGCTTGGTTTCCATCCACATCTTCAAGGTGCTTGGGAAAGGAGGTAGTGGGAAGCATATTGTGGACTCAATTAAATAATTGAAATAAGCTGGAATAGCCCATAAATTGGGCATCTAAGCATTATGAAATGAAGAACTTTGTTAACAAAAGCCTTTGTAAGCCTGTTTCTCCAGGATGAAATCTGATCTCTGTTTAAGGTCTCTTAACAACATCAGTGAGGCAAGATTTAATTCTAGACAGATGCTATTTGTCAAACACATAGGGAGTGTTTGAGTTTCAAAAATAATGCTACCTTTGAGCATTCTTTTTTGTTTGGAATATCCAACTGAACATACAAATTCCAGATTGGGCTTTTTGTTAAATTGCGATTTGCACTTATCCAAAGATATTATTTTCTTTGTTTTGAAGCAACTATTTTCAAATAGATTTAGTGCCAGACTCTGTCACCTTTGACAGTAGTTTCTGTTGCATCAGCTAAAATAGAAGTAACTCTGTTCAAGTAAGCAGAGTAACACCACTGAAAAAACAGAATAAATAATCAGAGAATCAAGCCCTTTGAATAGCAAATGACTCCATAAATAGTCCCATTGATTTCAGCAGTATTTTATGGCATAAGTAGCTACATTAGTGGAAGCAGCATACAAGACCCTTAGGGCTTGGACAGAGAAAAAACTTCCCAATTATAATTATTAAAAAAAATATTCAATAGTGCATCAGTCAGTTGACATGTTACTAGCTTATTGTATGACTTACCAGAGACAGAATCAAGCGAGTTGCTGATAGGGATGATTCCTCTGTTAACTGCTGTGACATGAAAACTGGGTGTCTTATTTACAAAAAAGAGACAGCAAATAAAGGCACACAAGTGAAATGCTTTCCATTACCCTTAAAGAAATGTGTCTTTAAGTCAGAAAGAACATTTTAGTAAATGGAGTTACCCCTTTCTACTGTTTATGGACAGTATCAAAATGTGAGAATGCCATAACATGGTCTCCCCTGCCTCTATTGCTTTGGCTGATGGAAAAATTCTTTTGCCTTCTTTTCCTTGAAATCTAGTAAAAAATAAGTAGAGTCCAAACATGCTGTCTTAATTACGTTTCTTTGGCTAAACACATTTCATAAAAACAGAGAAATGTTCTCGGGAAATGTTTTGTAGCATTTTTAAGACTGAATATGAGAACTGTGTCTGGATCCAGAGAGCAGTAAAACACCTACCCAGTTTAAAGTCTTCTGGAGCCAACAAAACTGTTCCTGGGATCTAATTGCTGTACTGTGGACCCGTTTCTGAAAGTGACTTTGAGTGGTTTAACTCCACTTAGAGAGCTGGAACATGATGCACAAGAGCAGGGGAAGAAACCATGATGATCTGGGAATATAACAGCCTGACTAGAAATGGCATCAGATCCCCCATACCTTCCTGCCAGTGCTGAACTTGGAGTCATCATTCTCAGAGAAGCAGGTGATGTATTTCAATTATTCAATAAAGAACTGTGCACCCACGTACATGGTACTGCTGAAAACTTTTGTAATTATAGTAATTTTAATGAAACCATATCAGCTTTGTCCTTGTCTTCCTCTCATTGCTTTTCTTTGTACTCTCTTCTTGTCATATCACATAGTAACTGTAAAAAATGTTTTGTCCAAATACAAACTCCCTGTTCTGAGTGCCACTCTGCTATCAGCAGGAACGGTATTTCAAATAAGATGCTGGGCATTTGCCTCATGAATAGCTTCTTCTTTGCACACGCTAGATGACGAAAAGCAGATATATATTTTTGAGTGCACATTTTTCATTAAAACCTCTAGAGCACAAAAGGAAGGGGTCATAAAAGGTGAAAAAAAGAGATATTCAGCTTTATCGCAAACAGTTCTCTGCTGTGTTTCCTCTGTTATGACCAAGCTGTGGCTATTTTCTATTAAGCATGGAGCATTCTTATTCCTGGAAACTTTTTAAGGGAAGTACTTTGAATAAGATTGTGCACTGCTGATTTTTCAATGCTATGTGAGAGTAGTCTGCCATTCCTTCTCTTTCAGTATAACAGTGAAGTGACACAAAACGGATAAAAATTTTCCTCTCTATCAGGTAAGGACAAGGCTGTATACCACCCGTACCTGCACTGTCCATGCTGTTACCCCATGGCTGAAGGGTAGGAGGGTCTGCCTATATCCCCAGTTTTGGGGAAAAGATCCTGTTTGGTGCTCACAGTGTACCTTGCAAAAGCAGTTGGAGGAGGTTAGATGGAGGCTGGTCCCCTACAGTTGACTTTTGTCACCTTTTGGGTTAGGAATACTTCTTGCTGGTATACGCTCCTTGTGCATTATTGATACCCTTGAAACAGAGAGGATGAAGAGAAGCTAAGGAGATATTTGTGAACCAATACAGCATCGAAAGATTCATGAGAATGGATTTCTCACCACCTCACCACAAGCCTGAGGGATATTTGGTGCTGGACACAATTCTCGTCCCTAGTCTCATAAAAACTCAACTCCCTGGTTTTTATGAAGTGGCACTCTAATTTTAAAAGAAACTTTCTAGGTTACTAGAAAAAAGTCTACCCAAACTCTCAGAAAATATAACTGAAAACTCAGATTAGACTCTTATCTGAAAATCACTTGTTTCTAAGCAATCTCATGATATTTAGGGGGGAGAGGGATAATATTTGGTTTATTATTTTTTGTTGTTTGTATAATTTTTCCCCATGCTTATCCTGAATAATAAAAAAAAATTGAAAAGGATCTCTTGAAATATTTCCTTTACTGAGTGATTGTGTTATGTCTTACTCTGTTGAAAAAAGTCAACAATGTGTAGTACGAACTAGTGAGGGATTTTAAGGGGTCTTGTTTCTAAATTTTTTTTCATTTTTATTTTCTGGACTGAAACAAACTTCTTCCCTCTCCCTCTCCCTCTCCCTCTCCCTCTCCCTCTCCCCCTTCCTTGTTTTTTATCTTTTTTGCCCTCTTCATTCCTTTTTCTTTCAAACCAGCCAACAAAACAACTAGCCAAACAAATTTTAATTTTTTTAACTCCGCTCTGAGATAAATTTACCACCCAGGATAGTACCAGTCAGAAGTCCAGTAGTCCAGTGTTCTCTAATGACTCACAAACCTACCTCTGCAATATCAGGTGCAACTTGATCTCACTGCATCAGTAACAGTGTCCGGTTTCACAGGCTTGACAGTGGTAGCAGGATAAGGAGTGAAAATTGACAGCAAGTTGACAGAATACTACTGGGATTACTCTGGGGTCCATCACACAGTCATTTTATCCCTATGCCACTGAAAAAGCCCACTAAAAAACAAACAAGTTTTCCACCTGAACAGCTGTTATAGGGAACTGATTTAACAGTAGTGGGGTTTTTTAAGTGTTTGTTATGAACGAGGTTTTCCTCTTCAGACCTTGAGATTATCCTTATATACAGATGGAGACATGAAAAAGATGGGTGAAAACAAAATCAAATGGAAAGATGAAAATATTTGTTTCCTCCATATGTTTGCATTGTGCTGAGTGCAGCAGGGTGCTGAGATGGACTCCTCAGATGCTATCACAGTAACTGCAATATCATGTAGCTCTATGTCCCTTCAAGTTCCTCTGCCAAATTCTATAATGTGATCACTTAGCTGGCTGTGTACAATCTATACAGTCTAAAAGGAAAATGCATTTTCTTTTAGATGCTGAGCTTATTTTCTGTTCCTGTTGGTGTTCAAAATTCATTGTAATGAGGAGTCATTTTATTGTTGTGGTTCCTTAGCTGTGTTTTTGTTTCTGTTATCTTAATAAAAACAATTAAACAAATGGTTCTGAGAACAGCAGACCCAATGAAGTCATGTTATGAGGATTTGTATTTGACACTCTTACATTCCTTCCTTTGCCCCATTACAGCAACTTTGACCATTTATACTGAGGTTTATGCTCAACTCCATTAGACTTTCCTTTCCACGCCGCTCAGCTGCCTTTCAAGTCTGCAGATATTAGCTATGCAGAGGACATTATATGCTCTCAGTAGCTCAGAGCTACTTTTGCACTGACATGCTGGCAGAATACTTGCTGACTGGATAGCAAGAGGTCAATCAAAAAAGGTAACTGCTGAGCTGTCACTGATGTTTTATTCCTAGTGGGACAGCAATCTAGCTCTGTGTCCTCTATCTAGACATCAATTTAAATGAAACTTGTGAGATTTCTCTTTAAGGCTTTGACCTCATTCTTATCTTTGTCTGAATTTGGCCAATAGTTTTGGAGGTTATGTGGAGTACAGGGACAGACAGACAATGTATCTCAGATAGATAATTAATACAATATATATAAGGGCTAATTAAAAAAAAAGTTAAATTTCCAAACCAAATTGTCTATCAGAAACAAAATATCTTTAACATTAATGTGGCTTGTATTACTAATTCATATAAGAACTTTGAATATTTCACTAAGAAAGGTCTTTGACAGAGTTTGAGTGAGAGAAAAACACATCTTTTAAAGGCATGATAACAAAATATGCTAGTTGTGAGTCCATATAGGTTGAGAAAAGAACATTTGAATTGTGGCACTGACACTGAAATGCTTTCTTTATTTTAAATTTTCGTCTGGCTCAGAACCTTGCACGCTTGTTGTGTGGTTTTGACTATCTGTTAGAGCATTCAAGCCGTATCATAAATAGCAGTATTGAAAACATATGCCACAGGGGAAAGAAATATGAAATAAAACCAGCTGTCATTATATGATAATGAATTTCAGTCACTACTGAGCTAGATAAGTGTTTTTCATAGGGAAACAAGTGGCAAATTCAGCAAAGAAAAACATGTGTAAAACTTTCAAGTTTTTAAGCCAGCCCTAGAAGATATAATTCACTTTTATCAATGGGAAAAATCATCTGGGACTAATTTTGAAGCTAAACACATCTAGTTTATTAAACTGTGAGTAAGAGCAACATGGTAACAGTTTTCACATATGTAGGAGAGAAATCCTCTTAAGGAACCAGTTTTAGGGTACATAGTCATGAGGAAGAAGAAATAAGCTGCAGAAAAAATTAAATCAAGTGTTTAAACACTCCTAAAGGCTAGAATTTATTAGACAGAAAAGTAACTTGAAAAATGTCAGTAAAGATTTCATTATCTGGGATAAATGAAAAAGTTTGGCTGTATTATCAAATATATGTAATGAGAAGTATTCTAGCTTTGGAGTGAGAAATCTTAGATTGTCTCATTATTCATTCACAGTTTTAATTTCTATGACTCTATGACTGAGTCTCATGTTGAGGTCCCTTTCCTCTCCTGGAGCTAGCTAGCAGATAAAATAAGCATGTATATCACGGCAAATAAGCAGTCAGATAGTGTTCGCATAGCATGGCCACAGAGTATTTTTGCTATTAGGACAACAGTCTGTAAATGTCTTTCAAATTCTCTATTTAAAGTAGGTTGAACTCCAGTTGGTGACTATTATGTTCTGGAATGGTGTTATTATCTCCAAGGGAATACTGCACAACTACTTCAGGAATCTTTCCTTGAGGACAAAGTTCATACACATGCTCCCTCCCACCTACACACCCACCCACCTTGTATATGTATAGATATCTCCTTTAGTGTAGCATGTTTTAGCATAACTGAAAGCAAATAATTTCACTTTGGAAAGATACGGGGTCAGTTGCAGGATGTAGGAACAAAATCAGCAAGAATAGAGCCGCAGATTTCTAAATGTGCAATATATTAAATAAATCCACATGACCAAACTTCCACATGACTAAACTCACTTGATTCAGGGATGTTTTCAGGATACATGAAGAAGAGTGTCAGTTCATAACAGGAAGAACAAGAATTTAAAAAGAGATGTAGTTTAACTCAGTAAGTGAGTAAGCTTGAAAGGTCTTACTGAGCTTATAAAAGCAAAAGAACATACTTGCACTGTCAGAGAATTCAGTGGAAAATACGCTCATGTAAACAGGTAGGATGCAAATGTAGCTTTTATCTGGGATTACAACCTGAAGGTTGCTCAGCATAGTGTCATATAGGTAGTTACAGAAAAGCTTCTGGTTTCATTGCTGTCATTTGGATTTGTCACTGTCTTAGAGGGCAAAAAGTCTCTGGGTGGTTTTTAGAAATTCTCGAAATCCACCAGTAAGATTTTTTTTACTGTATTTTGGCCTCTGACATTTAAGGTATTAAGGAAAAGTAGTAGATTTGATCAAGCACAGGCCTCCTTCTGTGTTGCGCAGGCGACCCAAGCAGGCCAGCAGAGGATTAGACTTCCTCAAGTAGGGTCTTGGTCCTGAAAAGGCTCGGGGGGGGGCTGCTATGAAGGGAGGGCAAAATCTTCTCCTTTCAAGTATGCTAGGTTGCTGCACTGAGAGTTTTGGAAGATACAGACACATCTAGGACTTCCTACATAGTACCTAGTCCAAGTGGAAAGACCTTTTACTGAGACAAAGCTCCAGCTGTTTTCTGACAGACCCATGCCAATCAGTCTTAGTACAGAATGTTAGTATAAATAGTGCTCAACAATGTTCACCTAATGTATAGTTCTTCCAGAAGAGACTTGGCGTAATTTACAGCAATGTCAAGGTACCATTAACCTCTGCTGGAACACAGGATTCTGCCAAACTGGCAAAACAGAGATTCCCAGGTCTCTGTATTCAATTTGGAGAGCTGTTTCTTATTGAATATTTTGTTTTTCCAGCACAAATAAGAGTAAATCAACATTTTCAAATAACACATGTATGTACCAGTTTTATCAGACTCTGTCTCTCTAACATTTTTACAATGGCCCATGAAAATCAAATCAAGATAATAGCAGAAATAATTGACCAAACAATAGCAGTTTCTTTAATCAAGGGAACATGCTGACTAAATCAAAAGCTTTAGATCTGTGGAAATCATCAATAATCTTTTGACTATTAATAACAATATGTCATCAGTGAATTTTAAAAATGCATTTTTGGAGGGTGAAATGTCTACGTCTAGATGGAGAAAGGTCAGAACAGTATTATTTGCAATTAAATCCATTAATGGTACAGTTGACAGTTTTTCAAGTGGTTTGGATTAAAATACATCATTGAAGTACAACAATACTTACAATGAGAACAGCTCAAATCCTACAATTTCTTAACATCAAGTATGCTTTCCCTGGAGTCTTTGATCCTAAATAGGATCCAAATTGTATTTTTAAATAATAATAATAATAAACAACATTAGAAACCAGAACAACAAAATGTCACTAAAAAGAGGACTGCTTTTCCTTCAGAAATCTTGGCAGAAATATTCAACAGCACTGAAGCCTTATGGGCACCATTGCTTCCTATTCTTGTGCTGTAGCCACGGGGAGAGTGAGCCTTCTTCTGCTTCTTTTGTGCACAACAAAACTCTTCAGCACAAGAAGACATTCAAGCCTGTAGGGATTTACTAGCCTAGGGGAGCAACAGCAAGCGTATGCTGAGCATCACCATGGTCTGTGTCAGTGTGGAGCTTTCCAAAACCAAGGTATACCTGTGCACAAAACACCATCGTTTGCATAATGCAGATGTACTTTGCATATGTTAGTGCACTAAAAGGTATAGTGAAAGACTATCTGTACATCCATAAAGATGCATGAAAAGGCATGATTCTTCTGTTTCCCAAGCCTGGAGGGAAGGCAGATTACAATTTTCTATGGCAATATTTAGTGGCATCAGCTCAGAAATCCTTCCTTTCGTTCCTCCTCTTCCTTCAGCCACCGAGCTACAGTTTCCAAGGGAAAAGTTTTTTTATAGACAGTGATGTCTTACTGTTTTATCTGTCCCGTGTATTGGCCAGACAAATATCCTATGAAAAATAGATGTGATGTTCTAACTAATGAAAGTATTAAAACAACCACAAGGAAACCTGATGAAAGATGCATAAGCACCTCAGTTCTTACAGTGTATTACTACTGAATGGAGCTACTAATTTGGTCTTCCTCAGATTGTCTCACTAAAATAGCTACTTGGTATTAATTTATTAATTCTGTACATTTCATGGCCACTCTGTAGAAAACTGAGCATGAAGTTGTTTGGTATCATATAGGCATAAACTTGGTTTTGATAGACAGTACACGTTCATCAATGGGAGAGTGGCACCAGAGACACTTCCATTGCCTACCTTTGGAAGGTCTGTAGGGACAGTATGAGCATCTGAACAAGAGTCTTCCATATGTTAGCTGTGCGACCACTGGGACTGGAAAAGAAAGATGGCCCAGTTACTGTGGCCTGGACATGGTCACTTTCTTGGACAGAAATAGCATGGCTACTACCCATGTAGATCATATACAGTGGGATAGAGCTTGAGAGGTGAAAGGAATCATGGCTGGCTGCAGAAGGTCCTGGAAGTGTGTTAAACTGAGTCTAATCTATCACCCAGTGCTTTGGAGCTGTTACTCACAAATAGGCAGAGGTGAGCAATTTTATGCTACTAAACAAAGCACAAATAAAGTATTTATAAAGTATTGAATTAATTGGTTATAAATGTGAGATCTTTGTACTTGCATTTTTTATTATAAGTCCTTTAAACTCAACTGCAGGGTTTTAGCTTTTTAAAAATTATTTTTCAATTATTTTAACCCTTTTCTACTAGAATGTGTCATTTTCATTTCATAAGTGCTCATATACTATCAAACTTTTTTCCTGCTCTGAACACCTTTGGTGTATCTATTTCTCTACCTTTTATAGAACCATTTCCTCTAATATCAACAGCTTTTTTATACTATACTACTTTCTGACTGCAGCTCATTTGTTGAAATTTCCAGTATACCTTCTAGAATATACTGAGAATTTTAACCTTTTTCTTTTTTTTTTAATGTGAAGGGATGCTAGCTTATCAAAAATTGTCATAAATTCAAAAGTACAATGTGCTGTAGTGGGAAAGTTGAAAGTATCCAGTATGTACTCTTCTTTCATTTTGCTGATCATCTCTATTTAGTTCTGTTAGCACTTTCTCAGAGCAGAAAGTAGTCCATTTAGAAATGATTGGATCATCTGTTTTGTCCTCAACAAAATGATATTCATTCACCCATTAATAGTCCCTTGTTTCCTATCCAGAGTTCACCAAGAAATAACTTTTTCTATATAAAGAACCCCACTAAAACTCCCAGAATAATGTGAAATAAACAAGTGCAATTAAATATTTCTTAATGTAAAATGTTACAGGTTTTTGATAACATCAGAATTTTTAAAAAAGGGAGGAAAGGAACAACTAAAAAATTGTCATTTGATTAAATGGCTACAGCGATTTCCTTGGGAAAAAGATGTGCTTTCTCAGATTATAGCTCTACTCAAAAGTGTCAAATACAGACCAATAATTTTGACATATTTTATTTTGAAGCATGTTTTTGCTCTCTTCATTGATTTGCAAGGTCTTTATTTTTTCAGAACAGGAAAGTTAACTGTCCAGACAAAGTAGACTTCTTCCAAGCTCTGGGAGGAAATGGAACAAATATTTTGTTTAATTTTAAAAAAATTAAAAGTCAACTTCTGTAAAAATTGGAAGGGGGTAGTGTGTCTTGATGTTCTCTAGGTGCAAGAAGAGCTACAGTTGAAGTTTGCTGAAGTGTATTTTAGAGAGGGATCATTTTCCCTTCAGTTCTCGCTGATGCTTCTCAGTGAGGAAGACAGCTCCCTCTCCAAAGCTGGTTTTCCTTTTCTGTACAATGTCATGGTCTAAGTGATGTTTTCTATTTTTGAAAATATGAAGTACGAATGTTCCTCAAATTATATCTTTTTATTAATGCATATAGTTCCTGAAGTCAGGAACGGACACTTTCTTATTTATATACTTTTGTGGTAGTGTTTGTGTATGAGAAAAATGGGCTAAGATGAAAAATTATCCTGTTGACTTTAAAATGTCAGCATGATCAACTAGTCTTTTCCAAAATTACGAATCATGACATAGAATTAAAATTTCTTACAATAATGAAGTACAACTATTTGTGATATGTGGGATATCTATCTATACAAATAAAATATTTGGATTTACTCTTAATTTTCTTTTTCTCTTATTTTTCATATGGTACACTTTAAAATAGTTTTAAGACTTTTCCTTATAAAGTTAAGTTTGAAAACTGTTGTTCCAAAGAAAGATTCAAAAGAAGAAAAAGGTATCTCGTGTAATGTGAGGACTTCAGGTGCAATGGAATTTAGGAATAATGGCAGATTATCTGACACTCACAGGAAAGTTGTACATAGTAATATCAATTTGATTGCTGTTTTTTTTTCTGTTTTTCCACATTTTGAACACTTAACAATTTCCTGCCAGAGACTTTTAAGATCTAGTCGTTCCTCACCTTTTTGGAGTCTGAAATGAGCTTCAGAATTTTGTCATAGCTGTATCACTTGCTTAAAACTATATTTCTATTGGATTAGACTCCTTCGAAAAGCTTTTGTACTTCTTCCTACTTTCCAGTGGGAAATATTCCAAGGTTCAATTTGTTTGTTCTTCAGCAGTATATTTATTCTTCAGCACTTGGCTTTTAGTTTTCTGTTCCAGAATTTGCAGACCTTAACTGTATCCACCCATGGTTCCTTTGCAGTTTGGCTTTCATCGGTTTTTGATATAATTCTGCTTACTCTGTGAATATCTTACTCAGCATGTAGGTTCACTAATACTGAGGACAGAAAATTTTTCTCAAAAGAAAGATGGCAAAAATAAGTCTACATATACCTGGCCAATTAAACATATGTATGTATTACACATGGTCCTAAGACAGCTGTGTAAGGATTATACTTCCTACTTTTACTCTGAAAGTGCATCAGTTCCCCAAAACTTTAATAAAACTGCTTTGTGTCTTAGTTGTTTGGAGTTTTTTTGCAACCCTGCTGGAAGGTTGCCTCCCTTACTAAACTGGTGGTGGTCCCAGTAGCTGCTGGGTGTCACACTGCTTGTTGCCTGCATAGGGTTGCCTGCCTCATATTTGCATCTTGCTACAAGAGTGAGACTGGTGTATCTCACGTAAGAGAAAGTCTTGTTAGCACAGGCAGAATGACGGGGCATGGCTGTGACTATGTGACACCACCAATACCCCATGTATTGGTTTTGCAAGGCCTGGTTTTTCGGTAGCAGGGGAGCCACAGAGGTGGCTTCTGTGAAAAGCTGCCAGAAGCTTCCACCATGTTCGGCAGAGCCAATCCCTGATGGTTCTGAAGATGGACCTGCTGCTGGCCAAGGCTGGGCCAATTATAGATGGTCGTAATGCCTCTGTGATAACATATTTAAGAAGAAATCATAACAAATGTTGTTGTGCAGTTTTAATTCCAGTCAGAGAAGATTAGAGTGAGAATATGTGAGCAGAACAACATGGAGACACCAAGGTCAGTGAAGAAGGAGGGGCAGGAGGTGCTCCAGGCCCATGACACCCCAATAGGAATATCCTCCTGGTGGTACTTTTTGCAGCATAATCTGTGTCAGTCATGCTTCATATAGAAGACCCCCACCCGCATCAGGAAGAGTGAAATATTCTAAGGCAGTTTAAACTTTGTATTTCAGATAAACATTAATCTGCCTTTGGCCTTG
This sequence comes from Eulacestoma nigropectus, assembly GCA_013397775.1. Lineage (NCBI taxonomy): Eukaryota > Metazoa > Chordata > Aves > Passeriformes > Eulacestoma > Eulacestoma nigropectus. Next base: position 653,886 of record VZTE01001820.1, read on the forward strand.
GAGTGCACTGGTTACAGTTTGGCGGGGTGGAAGGATCTGTGTTCAAGGGAAGCAGAGCAAATCTATGGAGAACTAGAAACAGTTTTGAAAGGCTTATTCACTGTAGATGAGTTTGTTATACAGGAATGAGTAATTTTTAGCTAAGTGTATTAGGTCTCCCAAGTGATTTGCATGTATAATCAAATGAAAAGACCTCTGAAATATTGAAACTCTAGATGAGAAAAGTGAAATTCTATTAAGAAAGTAAGAACCTCTACATTTATAGCACATTCAGAGAACTTATCAGAGTATAAATTTAATGCAATACAGGAATGCTCATCTTACTTTAAAGGCAATTATATAGAAAAAGGGGCATTTAAAATGTATAAGTACAGGCTTTTTTTTGCACTCATACAGCATATAATTAACAAAGTTCTTTAAACCTATTCACAAAAGAAAGTAATAAAGCACTTGTAAATAATGGCAGTCTCATATTCTTTACAGTTAAATATCGATAATCAGAATGTCTTTTTTATACCTGGTTATAAAACTACATTTTTGACATATTAAGTAGAAGCAGGCATTACTAGTGTGACATTTCAATTTTCTAGAGATTTAGACATATTCATATAAAAAGGTTACAAAATGAAGAACTATAGCTATAGAAAGCTGGAATGCTTGCAAATTAAATCAATACTCTGCCTGCAAAACACAAAACGATAACAGAAAAGTGAAGTTGCAGAACATTTCACAGCAGAATTAAAAGGTGTAGGTGTTCAGACCTTAAAATACTAAACCGTAGGTGCAGAAAAAGAGAACAAGAGAACTACAAAGGAAAGTACCAAAGCTTGTAGTATTGTACAGATCAATTAATAATGACTTGTTTTGCAGTAATTTCTGAATCCTCAGAAGATACCTTTGAAAAACAAATCCAGATTTCTCCAATGCTCATGAGTTACACAGTGTTTTAGAAGCAAACACTTCTCAGAAATAAGGGGGAGGGGAAAATACAGAGAGGTTAAAGGACATACAAAGAAAAAATAATAAAGGAAAAGAGATTGGATCACAAGTAATTGTGGGTTGGTTTTGGGTTGATTTTATTTCTTTTTTCTTCTTCCTCACCACAGTCATTGAGAGCCTTTATTACAGAGCAGATCTCTGTTCTGGCACGTGCCATTTTGAATAGCCAGAATGCAGGGTGCTCTCAATAGATTATTCTGTGTTTGACCTTGTAGGGGTGTATAGCTGGCTACAGTAAAAGTCCTATGACAGCAATAGAGACTGGACTAGATTGAATATTACAGGTGTGGAATAAATCCAGATGAAATTAGTTAGGGTTAAATTTTTTCCCCTCTGCTCCAACTGCATTTAAGTTTCCATGTTTAGGAACATCTCAGATTTTTTCCATGTTTGCTGCTTTCTACGGAAAGATAGGGTACTTTGCCAGTTTGTAGTAAGAAGTGAGAAAAAAAATCAATACTTCGCTGAAATTAAGCTCCAGTTGCCATTGCTATATTTCAGACACTGCACCTTTAGAACCACATTTTACGTTGCACCTAAACTTGAGTATTCAGACTGGTTCAAAGTAAGTTGAATGTATAAATTCTTATTAAAATGTCGTGGTTTAACCCCAGGTGTCAACCAAGTCCCAGGGAGCTCTTGCTCACTCCACCATCAGTGGGATGGGGGAGGGAATAGCAAAAGTGAGAAAAATTATGGGTTGAGATAAAGACAGGTTGAGATAAAGTTTTACAGGTAAAGTAAAAGCTGTGCATGCAAACAAAACAAAACAAGGAATTAAGTCAGTGCTTCCCAAGAGCAGGTAGGTATTCAGCCATCTCTGGGAGAGCAGGGCTTTCTCATGTGTAACAGTTACCTGGGAGCAAAAATGCCATCACTCTGAATGTCCCCCCCTTTCTTCTTCTCCCCCCAGCTGTATATGCTCAGCAGATGCCTTATGGCATGGGATATCCCTGTGGTCAGTTGGAGTAGCTGTCTGTCTGTGTCTCCTCTCAGCATTTTGAGCACTCCCTGCCTGCTTGCTGGCAGGGTGGTATGAGAATCAGAAAAGGCCTTGGCTCTGTGTAAGCACCCCTCAGCTGTAGCAAAAACTTCTCTATATTATCAACCCTACAAATCCAAAAAACCCTACAGCACTGTACCAACCACTGAGATGAAAATGAACTGTGTTCCATTCAAAACCAGGACATAGAATGATTAAAAATATTTGAAAATATAATCTTGATTTTATATTAAAAATAAAAATGTTTTGCCTGCGTGAACTGGATGTTCAATGTCAAAGAATATATTACCACAGGTAAAGTTTTCCAAAGGCATTGTTTTCCTGTTATTACCACTAAAATTTCCTCCTCATATTTTTAGCTAAAAGATTATTATATCTGAACAGTCTTCTATATTGTATTTAAGACACTGCATATGTAGAAACAAGATATTTCACAGAGAGATACTTTTATATCTACCTACAAATATACCTATTTATCTATCTACACATATATACGTACACACATATGCATGAATACTTTTCAGGGTACATTAAAACAGAGTAATTAAAATAACTACACAAAAATTTTTGCTATCCAGATTTATTTTATGACGAAAGAAGCACTGGTTCTTATATGAGCGTTAACAAGCACTTTTGAAAGGCAAAAGGCAAATTCCCTTTACTCTTCCAAATTTTCAGAGCTGGACCAGAGGCAGATTAGGTCAGAATGTGTCTTCCAGGTACTCTTCTCTGTCTTTCTTGGCCATGGAGGAAGACTAGATTAAGTGTAGCTATGTCCAGACTGTAGGTGGACAATGTGAGATGTCCCAAGGTCTTGGTCTTTCATTTACACAGTCTAGTGACCTGACGGGATGTCACCATGTTTCCCTCCTGTCTGCATGCTCACTTTTCCTTCCCAGGCAAATCCAGGAATGAGGGGAATGTTGGTGAAACCTGCAAAACAGAATGTTGGTGCTACCATGCCTGACAGTCTAGACACAGTCCAAATTCCTCTAAGGACCCCCACATAGACACTTAAAATTAGATTGAATCAATCCAGTGTTTAGCCTTTTAACAGAGAAATTAAAATAATATTTGCTCTTGCACTGAGTTTATATGGGGTTCTTTGAGTTATTTCCTGTATGCACCTCCAGATGATTTTCCTCATGCAAAATATCCATCCTCAGATGAGAGAAACAACTCTCTTCTGCCTGTATACAGTTCAAATTCACAATATTGCTCCTTCAGATCACCCAGTGTGTTGTTGCCTATGCTGAGAAGGGTGGAAAATGAGCAGTCAGTCAGTAACTGTGGACTGGCAAGACATTTAAAGAAACATTTTATTGAGGTTTTGGAACTTAAACTTCTGGATCAATGTGGAATCAGCACTAGAAAATCCTTCCTTGTGGCAAAATCTGCTGGTACATCTGATTCTTCTTTTTTGCTTCACTTACATGCTGGAATGAAGAAAACTGAAACAAATGAACAAATTTCATTTTGATGCCAAAGTAGCATCCCTGCAATGTGGGGAGGTTCTGAAAAAGCAGAAATCTGGTCTGTAGTGAGAAGATTCAGACTTCTCTAACACTCAACTTGATCAGACTTTTGAGCTGAAGTTCCCCCGTGCTTGCTAATGATGAGAAACTAAGTGAATACAAGTCAGGTTACTGAAGTGTAAGTCTGATATGAATACAAAAAACCATGCGAACTAAACTCTTTGAACTTATAGGTTAAAGAATACCTGTGTGGTGAAGTTGTTTCTATTTTTTTGTCTCATCTTTTTTTTTATTTTTTAATTAAAGCTATCAAATATATTTGGAATTGCTGTAATAATCAGTAATTACAAAACAAAAGCGCATACTTATTTCAAAGATATCACTACTACTTTATGAATTCAAGCATGATGGTGTGATATGGGATTATTGAACTGGTAACCCAATGATTAGTCCTCTTTTTTTTCCATACCAGAGAGTAATTTATTCATGGGATGGGAATCTTAGTCTGCGTTTTGAAATCAAACCTTGAAAATGTGAAGTAAATTGCTCATGTTGATATTCATGATTTGGGAATTGAAAGCTATTTGTTCTTTCAGTCTCCTAAAAGTTGAATTTAATATTTTATTAAATCTGCCATAGTCATTTCCTTGTTTGAACAGTGAACAAACATTAAAGAAAAATGACATACACAATCTTAGGTCCAAAGGCTGAAGGAAGAATGCACACAAGTAAAATATGGAAAAAAAAATAAAGCCATTTAAATAATAGAAAATTCATCAGCCGTTTCTCTGCTATAAAAGAAACAGAACTCTACTTACATTAAGGCTAATTCCCTAGTGTGACTCTGGAAATCTTGTTCTTTTCACTGTACTTGGATGTAAAGCTATTTAAGAAAGTAACTTACCACTTCACTGTTGTGCAGTATGACACTGTTTCTACAAAAATCACCATCTCAGTAACTTGTTCCAGGAGAAATCCAATGAGCTAAACATCTTGAGTTACTCATTTTTACCCCTTCAACCACTATGACAAGTGTTTCTTGAACCTTGCTTGAAAGTTCTCTCATCTTTGCAGGGCACCTGGAAGCTTACCAAATTCAGACTGTTTCGAGATGTGAGTGGGTGGGAGGTAGTCAAATGAGGATTGGATTATCATGTTTGATGGATTACTGTGATGGTAAGAAAGACTCAGCTAATCACAGCATAACTACTGGCCTGGGCTGAGGTGAAAAGGCAAATGTGGTTTTATCAAAATATTCTCAGTGGCAGCATAGAAGTAACTGGGCAAATTATAAGTAGCGATGTGTTTACAGGAAAGGGACACCAGCAAGATTAAAGAAATAGAATAAATGCTGGACACTAATGGATAAAATAAAATAATGTAGTGTGTGTATCAATAAGAAAACTGGGCAGTGACTTCTAGCATGAATAACTTCACAGAGTGAAGTGAAATATGAGAAGGGAATGGCAAAATCCATGACTAGAAGATGAAGTCAGACAAATTCAATTCAGAAAGGAGAAACTATATTTAATGGGAAGAATGATTCATGCAAATAGTTGCAGGGAGTAGTCTAATTACAAAAATAATTACCTTAATGCAAATTTACCATTATTGGACTACGAGGTATGAAAGAACACATCAAGAGACTCATTGGTCTTTTTTGACGGTAGTCTACCATTATACTACAAAATAAAATAAACATTTCTGCCGTTCTTTTCAAGTCCCTTATCTCAGAGTTCAGGGGAGGCTGTTAAAATACAGAATTTATTCTTATTCTAGTTATTTTTCTAAATGCTTCAGTAATGAAAAATTTCTACCCATAAATATGACAATTCATATTCAGGCCTCATAAATGGTACTCTGCCCAGATCAAAGAAACACAGGTGTTGCTGCTTGCTGCTATTTCAGAGTCAGTAGACTCAGGGAGACATCTGTAGTTTTGCTTACCTTTAAGTGAAGAATAAGGGAAAAATATATGCATATATATTATGAAGTGCAATAAATTAATACAGATGACTATTTAATACTAATAATACAAACATATATAGTTAAACTAACAGAAGCTATTAGAAAATCAGTCAGAACTGCAAGTGTGACAGAAAATATGCCTCTATAGAAGACACACAAGATTCTTTAGAATAAGAGTGGATAAGATGGTAATTGCAAACAGGATACCTGGTTATTGTTAGAAAAATAAGAGGCTTATTTTTAGAAGATCTGAAATGAAGGATAAAGTCTAGTACAAAATTTCATATCTTGTAGAAGAAGAAGGATGAAGCAGGCAATGTTTCTTGGGGGAAGGGATGCTGTTGTAGAGGCACGCCAAGAAAAAAGGAAACTGTCTTTCCTTAACAGTTGTAGGCAGAATTTGTACCAGAGCCATGATACTAAGGCTGAATCACTAGAGGATGTGTTTAAAACAGCTTGGTCTATTCAAGTTTAGAAGAGCTGATGAACTGTAGTTTTAGTAGGGAGGAAAAAAAAAAAGGATAAAAAAAAGAAGAAAAGCAAAACTATAGCAATGCTGGGGCAAGAGGGCCATATGCTCACTTTCTGAGCGGCCGTCTATGTGATAGTAAAGGTAAGAAGCTTTTGCCACTTATTTTTTGGTACTCTTTTATTATATGTGCATGCGGAAAGAAGGCAGGATGGCATTAAACTGACATCCTGCCCCAACTGCCAGAATGTCTTGTTATGGCTTCAAAGACTGGATTCACACAGCAGAAGGCACTGTCTGCTTTACTCACTTGCACACTAGTAAGGGCTCTTATACAGCCTGTGGGAAACCTGGGCTCAAATTCCTCTTCTGCTGTCGGAAGAAATGTAAGTCTTTTTCATATCTATGGTAAGAAGAAACTCAATTGCCAGACTGCAGGGTATTTTGAAATGGAGAACTTCTCAGTCTCTTCTGTTAGTTCTTTTTCACTTCACATGTCATACTTAAATGTTCTTCGAGTTAGAACTAAAATAGCTATCTAGTTCCTTGAGCACCTGCCTAGAAGATGGAGAACCTGAGGTTTTTGGTGCTGTTTGACTTAATGATAGACACAAACAGGGTCTGTGTTAACTTGCTCTCACTCCTGCGTGTGTGAGCCTTGGTGCTTCTCTCACCAGGGCTGTTGTTCAAGGCTGCACCACTGATGTTCCCAAAGGAGGAACTTGTTGATGACACAAAAGGGTGAAACCGCTTGATGGCATTCAAACTGCATCTCTGGCCAAAGAAAATTCCTGGTAAAGTTTGTTTTGCACATGTGGAACACACTTTGGACTCTGGTTTGCAAGTGCCAGATGTGTTTACTAGCTTCCCAGCTCTTGCATGTCTGCCTGTTCATACTTTCTCCAGTCTGACTCCTAATCTCCATAGATCAGATTTTTTTGTGTGTGTGTTAAATTCCATCTTCTTTTGATCCTCTCTGTATTATTATGTCTTCCTCAAAATGACCTGACTTTGTTTCTGTGATTGCTATTGGCAGTACGTCTCCCAAAAACCAGCAGGCTCTAACATTATCATTACTATTTTCGATATACAGCCCTCACATACTGTTGGAAAGATCCAGGGGTGATTGCAAAAACAATATCTCTAATCTATTGAGGTTTTTTTTCACTTGTTTTTCTTCGAAGTAGTTAACAGTTCCTAGGATGTAAAAAAGTTTATTATGAAAAATTTGAACTGCCTATACCATGCTAATAAACTATTCCTGCTTCATCTTTCATTCTATGCAGAATTCAAATTGCAGATCTTTGTCAGAAATGAGTTATCTCAGCAGGGTGCAGAACAATAATTATTCATGCCAGGACTGTGATGATAGACATTACTCATAACGACTCAAATTAATCATACGGCATATGATTGATGATGAGTGCATCAAATTGTGTGGTGTGGACACATGAGGACTGTGGATATTGCTAAACATGTCTTTGATCCAGAATCAGAGGTGACTTTTTGAGAGAGGTCAAATCATCTGACTATTTTGTTTAGTCATTAATATGGATCCACATAGGAAATAACGCAATCAAAGTAATTTCATTTTCCACTGACAGCTTTAAAATCTCTGAAAGAGGAGTCTAGAAACATTACTGCTTTGCCATAGAATATTGCCAATGAAACATGCCTGCATGTCAACATAAGATTGTGTGCTTAAGATCTATATACGGGTCTTAAGATTTTACAAGTGATTTCTTAAGTCAAAGGGAAATTGAAAAAATAAAGACAAAAGTAAAACTAACTCCCTGCTTTAGGATTATCTTGATTACGTAGAAGAAGGATTTGAATTTCTCCCTTTTGAGGCTTTTTTTTTCCTTAGCCACATGTTGTTAGCTGGTACTGCAGGGTCAGATTGATGCCTAGGTTTATCTGTCCTCACTGAAGCACTATGTCTCCACATCGTCTCCATAGATTTTGAGTTCGACACAGGATGGAGAATAAATGCTTTTCACTCAGAACTCCTTTCTTTTTTATGTCCTCTGCACACATGAGGAGGGTGTGAAAGTAATCTTGGCTCTCGCTCCTCAACATGGCAGTGAGCTGAGCTGAGCTGGCAGGGGTGGTAAATAATCTATACTATAGAGCATTTGCAGGTTACTTTCTTTCTGGAGCAAGTAGGGAGTCGAGGCTGAGAAAGGGGTTGGAACTCTCTGAGTCACAATTTCTTCCCCAGCTTGCTCTGGAGGTGCTGTAACTACTTGCTGTCCCAGACATGGGCTATTGAACATAGGTTCAATTTGGCCCTCAATAAAGAAGAAATCATGAGCCTGAGAAAAATTGTTCCATTTCATGAACCGATTTTCTCATGAGAAGACACAGCATATCCACAGAATTTCTGCAAACAGCATAGAAGACAGATGTATATTATCTGTGATAAGAGGAAATGGCTGAATTGCTTATTGCAAAAAAAATTATTTTCCTTGATGACTCATTATTTCAAAAATTGCCTGTCAACTTAATAAGCGGACTTTATTATCATCGTTTATTATTTCTATTACAGTAGCACTCAGGGGCTGCAGTCAAAAACTGGGGTTTCATTGTGCTAAGCACCATGTACAAATAAAATCTCTGATGGTTTCTGCCTCAGGAAGCTTACTATTTTTGAATCCCCAAATTGCAAAATTTTGAGCATATTTTTTATTTCAAGTCTCCAGATATGTAATTTAGCAAATAAACTGTTGACAATTATTTTTGCCCTAAAGGATTCTTTCCTTTTAAAAGCAGAGGAAATACCTGAAAAAGGTAAAACCATTAAAAAGGATCCAAATTGGAGTTTGTCCTCAGCAGACAGTGTCATATTAAAGTGCATGATGAACTCTGATTAAGAAATTTGCACAACTAGTAGAAGTACTGACATTCAATTCATTAATTCCAAATCTTCAAGAGATACAGAAATGGATAGATTCTAAAATAATTAATTTAGGTTGTCAAAACACGCATGATCAGTATGTGTGTACATATATGTATATATACACACACACATATATATGATACATCGGTTAAGTAAGAAGTTCATAGAATGGCTTAGGTTGGAAGGGACCTTAAAAATCGTCTAATTTTCACCCCTATGACATGGGCAGGGACACCTTCCACTAAACCAGGTTCCTCAGAGCCCCATCCAACCTGGCCTTGAACACTCCCAGGGATGGGGCAGACACAATTTCTCTGGACAACCTGTTCCAGTGCCTCACCACCCTCACAGTAAAGAATTTGTTCCTAAAATCTAATCCAAACCTACTCTCTTTCTGCTTGAAGCCATTCCTCCTTGTCCTGCCACTCCAGGCCCATGTAAAAAGCCTCTTTTTATTTTTCTTGGAGGCTTTCTTCAGGTACTGTGAGGCTGCAAATAGGTCACCCCAAAGCCTTCTCTTCTGCAGGCTGAACAATCCCAATTCTCTCTGCCTTTCCTCACAGGAGAGGTGCTCCATCTCTTTGATCATCTTCATGGCCCTGCTCCAACAGGTCCATGTCCTTCCTGTGCTGGCACCCCAGAGCTGGATGCAGCACTGCAGGTGGGGTCTCACCAGAGCAGAGCAGAGGGGCAGAATCCCCTCCCTCTCCCTGCTGCCCACACTGCTTTGGATACAGCCCAGGACACACTTGGCTCTCTGGGCTGGGAGTGCCCATGGCTGGGTCATGTCCAGCCTCTCACCCAGCAGCACCCCCAAGTCCTTCTGGGCAGGGCTGCTCTCCATCTGCTCATCCCCAGCCTGTGTTGGTACTGGGGGTTGTCCTGACCCAGGTGCAGCACCAGCACTTGGTTGTGTTTAAACTTAAGAGAATCCCATGTGGCCACTTCTCAAGCTTGTCCAAGTTTCTCTTGATGCCATCTCATCCTTCAGTTGTGTCAACCACACCACTCAGCTTGGTGTCATCTGCATACTTGCTGAGGGTGCACTTAATCCCTCTATGTCATTGATGAAGATATTAAACAACAGTGGTCCCAATATGCACCCCAGAGGGGCACCACTTGTCACTGATGTCCATTGGTACTCTGAATCACTGGCCACTATTCTCTGGATGTGACCTTCCAACCAATTCCTTACACACCCAACAGTTCATCCATTTAATCTGTCTCTCTTTCTTAACAAAGATTTTTTTTTTAGCACTATCACATTAAAAATATAGCATTAAATGAAGGCGCTCAGTACTGGGACCAGTAGAGAAATGATTTACCAACCATTAGATATAGGAAAAAAACCCTGACATTTTAATAGATGCTGAATAATAAGCAAATCATTAGGTATTGTGTCATGATGGCTTTACAGCTTTACCTGTATTTTTAGTAGTAACTATATCTCCATAACTCCCACCTTCATATCTTGTCCATTATTTTTTTTCTACTTAATTTGGCAACTCTAATTGATGATAATTTCAGAGTCACTGTAGCTTCTTAAAGTAATTCATATCACATTCACCTAGCAGTATAAGCTGCCCACTCCTTGTATTTCAATGAAGCTTTTCAAAGAGAACATTTTGTTAGGGCTTTATTCACCACTTAATTTAGCGTGCTTAAAAATCATCTTGATAGTCTATAGAAATAATGGTACACCAGTGTTAAAACAGTCTATTGGCAGAAGTGGAACTACAGTTATTTGCCTCAGGCCTGAATTTAACTTTTTCCTTTGATAATAGTCTAATTTGATGTTGAGTAGTCTATTTCTTAAAAAAGTAGAATTCAAAATCACACATGCAGAAGTTATTCAGTATTTTCTCCTGGAATGTGGAAGTGTGATGTTTTTAAGTCAAAATTTAAGAGCTGATTTTACATCTACTTTATATCCTGTATAGTAGACTATCAAAGCTTGTTTTGTGGCATTTCCTAGGTGAAAATGAGGAAAAACTAAGACTGGTGATTTATAATTTTCTAGACTTTAATTGAACTTTTAATTAGCAGTCCAACTCTAGAGTATCATTTTCTCTTGGTCTTTCTTAAAGGCTATTGCTCCTTCCAGTAATTTTTTTTTCAGTTGGCTTTTCTTAGTGAAGTGTCATTTACTAATAATTTAACTTCCCTGTCCCATAAAATTCACTGCAATATAACACACTGTGCATCACCTACCTGCCCAAGGTAGTGCCACAGACTTCAGGCAAAAGTGAGAATGGAACCTCACAACTTTAAAAGGATTTCATACCAGCGTCTTAAATGCCTGGACAGTTTCTCCAGTGTAACTTTTTAATAAGCAGGGGAAGGAAAATTCTCATGAATCAGTTCAGAAACTGAGAATTAGTTCTGGTCCATAATGTTGCTCCTGTGTAGTGTTGCTCCGGTGTGCATTAGCTACATATTTGCTGCTGTATGAAAACATCAAGTTATGGTGAATGTGTTCATTCCTTGATGTCTGAAGGGCAAACATGTAATTCTGGTATACATATTAGAAAACTGTTTTCCAGGTTTTTTTTCCGGTAAAAGTATCACCCCTTCCAAGTATTTCTAACTATCTTTTTATCTGTACTTCTCAATTAGTTTTGAAGGATGTCATTGTGTACGCTCAGTCTGGAAAATGAAGTAATCAGGTAATATTCAGAATCACTGGGCTGTATAATCCAATTATGAATGTTTACCTTGTGAATCTGCCATAGAGGAGAATCAAAGCTATGGGAAGGACACACAGAAAAATACCAAAATGAGCTTTCAGAAGTTTATGCTTCTGAAATGCATACTCTTAACTCAAGCCAAGTTTGTAAAAACAGAGATTAAAAATAACAATCCTTTCATGCTTTACAGTAAAGCTTTTCTTTTAGAGAACATAACAGATCAGGTAAGTAATTCTTCTGTCTTTATATTTTCTGCTCAAGCTTGCTCAAAGCTCTCTTATGAAATGTGAAGCTACCATATGGGAATGAATCAAAGTATTTGGAAGAAATTTTGGTTAAATCTTTTGGGCAGGTGGCTACTGGCCAAGCCATCAGTTCTATGAAATACTGAGATTGCATGATGCTGTACAGCAGTAGCAGAAGAATGTTAGATTTTTGTGCTCACAGTGGCTCTGTAAGACAGAAAGACTAGGGATAAATTGGAAAGGAGTTAAAATGATGATTTAGAGACAATGAGAAAAATCTAAGGATCTCATAAAAGCCATAGGCTATGTAAGGATTAGATAGAGATGAAGAGTTGGAGAATATGAAAATCTGGTGAAAAAAAGCTTCCTCAGAGATATGATCTCCTAAAGTTATTCTGAAGATTAACCTGCATTCATGACAATAGTATATCTACTGGGAAGTCATTCAGGTGCTAAACATACCTTGAAATCACAATTTTTAATAAAAAATTGTGTGTGTTTGAATAATACCAAAACTAGACTGAGGAGAAGCTGTTAAGGTTTGTTTGTAGGCTACGAGTTCCCATATCGACTGATATCAGCGGTGATTCAGTTACCCTCTTACACAAAAACAATTTACAAAGTTCTATTTTTGTCCACAGAACCTGACGGTATTTTTATAGGGTGGCTATGATTCAAGACAGTATGCATCTTGCCATCAGCAAGTGAAGGCAAAGTGGGTGGGAGAGAGGAGGGAAGGGGAAGAGCTGTCATTCATTCCTTTATTCACTGAGTATAACACAGGGCAAGAACGAAGCAAGAAGGAGCCATGGTTCTGTGATATGAGTGCAAATCCAGTAATTTCTGGGGCGGTCTGCTGCAAAATGCACTAAGATTTGCCAAATTTTCCAGTCTGACCCTATCCCACAACTCACAATATCTATACCAGGGATACATACCGTACACTATTGAGTGTCCTGCTTATAGTTTCCAGCTAATTACATGGTCCAAAAGTGCCAGGGCAGATTTGTGTTACCTGAAGTTTCACATATAGTAGAACAAAAATGTGCAACATCTGTTGTGACTCATGCTTAACTGGTTTAGCTTGCACTGAAACCCCTCATGAGAAAAACCCTGCAACCTTGACAGTCTGGATCAAGCCTAGATGCCAGGCAAGTCTAAATGCAGTTCATATTTCTGTAGTTATTGCAAAAAAATCTTACAGTCATTTCCGTCCACTGAAGTCCTGCTTGACAAATGCTCTGTTTGCTCCAAGATTGCCTCTTCCTCCTTGGGAAGAGATAGAGCAGCTGAATACAGCTGAGACTTCATTTTTTTGAAATCACTTCAAGCTCTTCTCCTATGCTGGCTAACTTCTTAATGCCTGCAAATTTAATTCTCTCATGGAGGCCTCATTAATAACAGTTGTTTATTTATTATTTTTATTTTCTGTAGGTACATGCCAGCTCAGGAGGGGTGGTTTTCAGTGAGAAGTAATCTTGGCCCTTTGGTAGTGTAAGGTTTTCATTGCTGACTTGTTGTGTTCACCAATCACTACTTTTCCGTTCCAAGACTTCTATGAACTGTCTTGAATTCTATTAAATGTAACACATTAGAATATCCTGAACCTGGAATTTGATTAAGGTACGCTGTTGTAAATAATTACCTTTTACAAATTATTTAAGGTGTGAATGCAGAACAAAAACAATAACAAAAAATCAAGGGAATTGTCTTTCGCAATAGGTATTGTTATAATATTTATTGGACAAGTGTAAATTTTTCGGTTGATTTGGGCCTGTATTTTTTGGGTTATTTTACAGCAGCAGCAGTAAAAGAAAGTCATCACTATAGAGAGCCTGAATCACCAGAAAAGGTGTGAGCACCTGGACATGTAATCAAAATTTTGAATAGACATGTCAACGAAAAAAATCTGTCATGTATATCTAGCATTAGGTAGAAGTAAAATAGGTAGAAAAGCAAAATTGCTAGTGTTTTGAAAGCACGGATAAATAAGAGAAATGGGGATCTTATGGGTTTTAATGCAACCAAGTGCAGATGCTGCACCTGGGTCAGGACAACCCCCGGTACCAACATGGGCTGGGGATGAGCAGATGGAGAGCAGCCCTGCCCAGAAGGACTTGGGGGTGCTGCTGGGTGAGAGGCTGGACATGACCCAGCCATGGGCACTCCCAGCCCAGAGAGCCAAGTGTGTCCTGGGCTGTATCCAAAGCAGTGTGGGCAGCAGGGAGAGGGAGGGGATTCTGCCCCTCTGCTCTGCTCTGGTGAGACCCCACCTGCAGTGCTGCATCCAGCTCTGGGGTGCCAGCACAGGACAGACATGGACCTGTTGGAGCAGGGCCATGAAGATGATCAAAGAGATGGAGCACCTCTCCTGTGAGGAAAGGCAGAGAGAATTGGGATTGTTCAGCCTGCAGAAGAGAAGGCTTTGGGGTGACCTATTTGCAGCCTCACAGTACCTGAAGAAAGCCTCCAAGAAAAATAAAAAGAGGCTTTTTACATGGGCCTGGAGTGGCAGGGCAAGGAGGGAAGGGTTCAAGGAGAAAGANTTTTTACATGGGCCTGGAGTGGCAGGACAAGGAGGAATGGCTTCAAGCAGAAAGAGAGTAGGTTTGGATTAGATTTTAGGAACAAATTCTTTACTGTGAGGGTGGTGAGGCACTGGAACAGGTTGTCCAGAGAAATTGTGTCTGCCCCATCCCTGGGAGTGTTCAAGGCCAGGTTGGATGGGGCTCTGAGGAACCTGGTTTAGTGGAAGGTGTCCCTGCCCATGTCATAGGGGTGAAAATTAGACGATTTTTAAGGTCCCTTCCAACCTAAGCCATTCTATGATTCTGTGTTCTGATTCTCAGTAATCATGCAGCAATAAAATAACCTAAACCCCCCTATGCTTTGGCAGAAATGCTAAGATTCTCTTAACACTATATAAACAGCTGACTTATTCATCTTGATTGCCTTACAAAAAGCCCAAATATTTTTCCAATATTAGATGTCCTACCTAAGGTCTCTGCAGTTAGTTATATGCCTGGGTTTTATCACCACTTTTGCTTAATGTGAGATACTGGGGGTTTATTTTTTCTTAACATTGGTTCCTATTGTAAAAGACTGATTGATTTTAAATTCACACTTGGATTTTTATCTCCTTGAATGATGTGAGGTGTTTAATTCTAGATGATTTTTCTGTATCAGATTCTTCAGCTTTTTTATCTTCATTTAGGCACCAGTAACATTCCAATGATGCCATCACTGTGTTTTCGACTGGCAAAATTTTTTATCTTCTGTTTTCTCTCTCTGCTGTGTACATACATTGATGTTTGTACAATGCGTATTTTTACATTTGAATGACACTGGTATTGTTGCTTTAACTTTCTCTAACTCTGTTATTGTTAATTTAGACTAGCATTCCAAATCAGAAGTCTGATTTGAACCTGAGGGCTGCAACTTTATTTGTAAGCAAAGGTAACTGTAATAATTTGTTGTGTAAGATGCACCAAGAGCAGGAATACAGACTTCATAACTTATTACGGGTTAATTAAATGGCGTTCTTTGGAGAAAGATTAAATAGATAGACAATTTACACAGTTGGAGGGAGGCTTATTTTCTCTACTTTTGCTAAAATCTCCACAGGATGCTTACTACTGTCCTCTGAATTGGGTGATTTTCTTATCACTTAGTTCCCTTCTTCTCCTACCAGCTTCTTCATCTCTCAGGTGTGGCCACTGGTGTTGTGAGACACCTTTAGTAGGCATTCTTTGCATCTTCTGCCTCTTTAACTCTTATCTGACCTTGTGCTTAGTATTTTTACTCTATCAGAGAATGGTCACTAGTTCAATAGTTGAAGGCTATCATCTCACAATAGCTTTAACTAGATACTTTTGTTTCCTCACATCCTGTCTGTTGTTACTACTAAGTCAGTTATCTCAAAACTGATTTTACTTTCCTACTTAGAAGTGCCAAGCTAAACTGAAGTGCCTCAGAAAACACTGAGCCATAGTAAATACCCTGCATTCCTTTGACTGATTTATTTCAATCGCTTATGTTTAGTTTTCTGAACTCATTATTACAGAATTGATTTCAAGGGAGCACAGCAGCTGTCTGTCCCCTGACCCACAACACCGTGGTTAAACTATTGTTTCCACTGCAGCCCAGTAAAAGGCCCAGTTTCACTGATATGTGTTGTGATATATTCCCTCCCTTCTGCTCATCTGCCTTTCTGGTTTTACCATTCTTACGTTTTTTTTCCAAGTATCTATAGCACAACCAACTGCAATTAGATCTTTACCCTCCAAGTGACTCAAACCTTCTGTCATGCAGCTTGCCTATTGATATAACATCTGCTATACTGAACAGTTACATCCTATATTTAGTAGGTTTAAACCACTATGACATAGAAATCTCTTCATTTCAACTCCAGCAAGCTGGGGAGTCAAATTCCATTTCTGTGCATGAGTAAGAGGCAACTTCCTTATATGCTTCCTGTTAAAGAATTTCTGGTCATCTGGGATAAACCTCAAGTTCTTGAAAACTTTGAGCAAAGCTGAGACTAAAGTTTGCTTTAGGACCATTTAAACTGAGTCTCAGTTAGTGCTGGTGATAATTTCATTTTTGTGATACTATGATTCCAAGATCACAAATGCTGATGACAAAACTAACGTGCTTATCCCTGCCATCTTACTGTCTGTGCCAAGAAATTCTGCACGAAACAAAGAAAAACCACCCTGGATCTGCAACTAACTGACTCCAGCATCTAGAACAACATAACTGATACTCCTCAGATCGTGGTCTACCATCCTGCTTTTTCTCTCAGACTGGAGTAAATGCTCATGGTGAGTCTGGACTTACTGAAACCCTAGCTGAGACTTGCTCAGTTTGAACATCATCTGGTATTCTTAAAGAAAGGGTCAAGCTTTAGGGCCTCAAGGCCTCAAGGGCCCCCAAGGGCCCCAAGTCAAGCAGCGTGTGCTTAATTTTTCTTACTTTTTTTTTTAATTTTACTTGTTTTGAAATTATACCTTACCTTAACCTTCTGAGTATATACCTCTCTTCTTTCTCAGAGATTGCTCCTTGCTTTCAACTTAATTTTATCTTAAATTTATAAATAGCAAAGACAAAACCAGAAGATGCTCTTGTGCAAGAATTAGTTTTAAAATCAGATTGAAGAGAAAGCAAAAGGAAGAAGGTGTAGTGACAGAGAACTTTAAGTTTAAAATCTTCCATGTTTGTGGAAAATTGGTGTTTCTGCCTGGTTAGGCGAACCAGACCCGCTACATATGGTGGAGAATGCGGGCAACTGATAAGAGCTGTGAGATAACGATTAATTAGAAGAAATAATGAGCAAAGCAAGTATTAAGTCATAGAGTTACGTAGAATGATGGTAGAAATTTGCTTTGTAGTTGTGGTAAAAATTTAGGGGTGGAGGTTTATGTAATTTGTTTCCTTTTAGCTCTAGTTTTGCTACTTTAGCAACTTTTAAATATGTAAATTTGCAAAAGCAAGGGGTGGAATGTAATAGGTTGAAACTGAGTTGATTGACAAGATTTTTAGCCAATGTGCTTTTGCTATTTTTGCATATTTAAACCCCATGCAAGGGTGGAAAGTGCCTTTTGTTCCCGGTCTCCTGACGGAGAAAGTGGGGGGGGCCTCTGAGCCTCTGGGCCCGGGCCGGGCTCCTGCCTGGCCCCTGCCCCCCTCCCCCATCTCCCAGAGCCGCGGGCAGCTAACACCAACCATGGACTGCCCCATAGCTGAATTCATCTGGCTCGGCTTCTACAGACTGAGGGGCTTCCCTTTCTCCCTCCATGCGGCCCCGCGCAGACCTGGCGGGAGCAGGCAGAGCCTCTGCAGCTGGCACAGCTCGCACTAAACTGAAGAGAACATCAGCGCGGCCCTTAAGGAGAAGAACATGGTGGCTGCACGGTCAGGGAGAAAGAGAAAGTCCCATGGCACGATGCTGAAGATGGTGAAGGGAAAAGATGGTGGAGGCGCTTTGGCGTGAAACTTAAAACCCTTCCAGCAAGCTGCGGGAGAACTCTTTAAATCACTTTGAAGTATGGGGAGATGAAAAATCCATGCTTGTGAGAATTCATGTTGCAGCTTGTGAAGATGTAAGAGGATGCCTATGCCAGGCTATATAGTTGTGAAGAAGATTTTAGATATTTGGAAGCAGAGAAGTCTTTGTGTTTAAGCTGGAATAATTCATGTTTAAAAGAGACTGAAAGCAGAGAACCTTTGTGTTTAGGCTGGAAGAATTCATCTTTAAAAAAGACTTGTAACCCCATGTGATGGCCCATGATTGCAGTATGAATATACTGTGGAATTGTCATGGGAGAGATATTTCACTTCAGTAGATGGTTTCTGGGCAGACTACTGAGTTGTGAAGGATTTCCACGGCATAGCAGAAGGGAACCCTTTTCCCTAAGCATAAGAAAGAGACTTTTAAGGACTGCAACACTGACCAAAATTGTTACCCTTTGTGCGAGGTGGTAAAAGGTGGGGGGAGTGCTGGAGGGAAGGGGGATTTTGCTTTAATTTCTTATTATTTCTTGTTATTTTTATTTCTATTAGTAATAAACCTCTTTATATTCTCTGAAGTTTTAGGCCTGCTTTGCATTTCTCCTAATTCTTATCTCACAGAGTAAAATAGATGTGATCAAAACCACTACAGTGCTTCACAAACTTTCTTAATTTCTTTTGTTGGCTTGTGGGCACACAATACACGAAATTACTTGTGGCAATGATTAGAATTCAGATTACAGAAAGAGAATAAATATCCACTCTCATTTGTTCATCACTGCTACTGCTTACACAGAGAGGGTCAGTTTTGGGAGCAAAATTTAAAAAAACCCCTTTGTTGTAGTTTTAAGAAAACACTGAGTAATGGAACCACAATGACATTGTTGCTGGTTCTTAGACATCTCTCTTCCCCTCTTTCAACAGAAAAACAGCATCTTTTCATCACAGTTTAAAAATAGAGCTATCTAGTCAGTTGGTGTTACAGATTCCCATGCCATATCTTTTAAGATCTGCTAAGTCCTGATCTTTTTGCTTAAGTCTGCGAGACCCCGTTTTTCCTGTGCTGGAATTTCTCTCATCCCTATCAATTTTATGCCGACATTGTTTAAAGCTGTCCTACTGATGATTTACTACACCATTACAAAGAGGAAAACTAAGTTTCAGAGAGATTTCTCATCTCTTCTTAGAACAAAACTATCATGCAGTAGCCATAATTATGATTAATTTAATAAAATATGCAAGAACTTCATTAGCTGGTGCAGGTCCTTTGGAGGGAGTAAATAAAAGTCAATTGTAATTTGATGTCAACTGCTCTAGCTCCGTTTCCAACAACAGACCAATCCTTGTTTATAGCAGTTGAGAATTTAGCTTACTGTTCTGGCACAAAAAAATGCTATTATTTTGTACCACTTTTATTTTTAGGTTGTTGTTGAATCTCTTGTAGGTTGCTCTGAAGTTTCTACCTATTTAATCTATCTGCTTTGCTTGCTGTGAGTCTGTTCCTCAAAAAATGTCTAAGGCAGGGCAGCAGCCCACACATAAGCACAAGCGAGACAGAAGGAGAAGGAGTGAAAACAAGAAGTCAGTGGAGCACTGCCAAGTTTCACTAGTTGAGGATCTGCTCAGAAACATTTTCAGTGCTTCTTTCAGTCTTGCTAATGCTGGTGTGTAGCTTGAGTCTTTGGTTTGAGTCCTTTGGGAAATACACTAGCAATAAGAATAGAAAAGCAATTTAGGTGGCATCTTTGATCATCATTGCTGTCAATCAACCCAGGGCTTGGCATTAACATATGCTCTTCAGAGAAAAACCTAATCTACTCCATTTGGTAACAATAAAAAACATTAATATTACAGAAATGAGACTGAAAACCTGAACTTTTTTTGTTGGAAGCCTGTAGAATGATATGAAAATATTTTTAAAATATGGTTTTCATTTTTAGCTTCCAAGAGTAACACTAATGTTAGTGAAATGCTCTACGTTACTTTATTTAAAGAAAATCTGATTTCCAGTTTTAACAGATGTTTTATTTTAAATTTTAAGCTAATATAGTAAGAGAAAAGAAACTGAAATAAAAATAAAACAATCAAACTCTACAATAGACTTATACTTTAGTTTTCAGTTCACCATTTTTACACATTTTCATGTTTTGGCTCCCTTCATCCAGAGTCAGACTGTGAAAATTTCTCTAAATCTCAATTTTCTTCCAGAAATGAAAGAAATATTTGGTATCTGGTTCTAATCAGTCCCTTTACAATTTTTAAGGCTCAAAAACAATCTCTATAGTTAAACTGTCTAAAAAACAGATATTGCAGATACCAGAATGAAAAATAATTTATTTTATAAATTTTTTTCTCCAATTATATATGTATAGATATTAAATTCTGGTACTGATCTTTCTGCATTAATCTCTAAGCATTCTTAAAACCATGATTTCTTTCAGATCACACATGCCCTGAACAATGCTGTGTGTTACAACATATATAACAAACATATTTAATTGCTTCACTAATAAGAAAACTGCAAGAAATCCAGTTCTGAGTTTAACTGAGTTTATTTTAGTCATAGGTTCTTCAGAAACCTAGTGCCATGAGAAAAGAAAGGAAGCTAATCAGAATCATTATTCAGTACATATTTTGAAATACGTGTGCTTATTTTCTCCACAGAATATGGATATTAAAAAATAAAGTGTAGAAGACAGTTAATAAAAGGAGTGACTGTTTCATTATCACTTTCCATAGTTTCACATTTGCATGAAAATTATTGATATAGATTATAATTTAAGAGTACTTTTTCTCCTGAAATCTTAGAAGAATTGCTGTGACTATAGAACTGGTCAGAATGAAATAATTTGAAATTCTATGCTGGAAAACAAACATTTCACACAAACCCAAAAGTTGCCACAACTTTACCCATCTTTAGTTTTTAGGTAATTTTAAGTAGATCCTTAGAAGAACAAACACAGACATAAATAATCCAATAATCAATCTAATCTCTAGAAGGTAGCTGATTGTGGCTGGGAAAACTATTTTTACTCGGAGCTGGTAATCATCAGAACAAATTATTGAGAGAGTGCACCACAATCTACAATTTTGAAAGCAAGGCAGTGTACTTCTTTGGAAGATATGCAGTAGGTAGAGAGAAGTATGGGAAGCATGCTGGGATCTGCTCTGCAGGAAATCCAACAGGACAGTCAAAGCAGTCTCTTCTGAGTTTAATTCTGAGAAACTGCGAGTCACACTTTATTCCCCCCAATCGACAGTTCTTGTATCTCACAGTTAGAGACTTTTGTGTTATACTATTTCCATGGCAGAATAAAATTGAAAGTGTTGCATGACACGTACTAAACAGAATGTGTTAAGATGTCTGTCTTAGTTACCCAGAAAAAAAATCTGGAGTAACTCAAGAATTTGGCTCATTGATTTAAGACTTTACACTTACCAAAATGTAAGGCAAGTGTAACAGACGAAGTATCAAAGTCACTTGGAGTTAATCTGTTTTAGGTAAACTGATACAATGTTGTTAAATCGTGTTTATAAAAACCCACAAAGGGCTTAGGAGAATTGGTAAAGAGAACTTAAAAACGCGCAGTGTGGTTTTTTTTTTAATGAGTCACAAGAAGAGCTGTCCTTTCTAAATATTCTTTTACTTCCAACTGCCTAGCCTAGTGCCTACTGACGTGATGCAGAGACTTGGCAGAGCATAAATATTTTTAAAAACTTACTCATTAACACCTTGGGCCCATCCATCAGCATGATTGACATCAGAAGACAATGCAATTTTTTTTTTTAAATAGGACACAACATGTACAAAAGGCTTTCTGTGGGCTAATGAGGCACACCTGACAGATGTGTGAGTCATTTGACACAATGGGTGGTATTCATGAACACTATCACCTTGCAATCAACTCAGTATAGCATTCCTCCTTATTTTTTGAATCCCTTTTTCTTTAAAATAAAAGGAATTTAGTAATATCTGCACAGTATTCAAAGTGAAGTCATTTATATACTCCAGCCCTGAGATGCTACTAATAATGATGTTCATGACATTATCTGAAATGTTATTAGGAAAATAATAAGAACTTCCTGAACTGTGTCTAAGAGATAGACTTCATGTGTTCCATGCCATGCACTTTATATTATTGCACCAAATGAATCCAGTAAAGACTAATTGGCATGAGTGAGTAACATAGCAGTGCAATAAAGATAACTCGTCACCTTTTGCTCATCTGCTCAATGTTGTCTCTAAAGGGTAATAGGTTTCATTATATCCCACTGTATTTCATGGCGATTCAGCAGGCGAATTATGCAAAAGTGAGAGAATCACAGTGGGTTTTAAAGTAACATTACCTTTACAAAGTAGGAAAACCAACAAAATGCCTGAAAGAAAGTATTGGAAAAAAGGTCTATTAAAATAGGCACTATGACTGTGGAAGCTTTCAAAAATTTAATTTGTCTTTTAAGTGATCTGGCAGTCTTTTGCCAAATATTTCAGAAGATTCCTCTGCCTATCTATAGCAACAAGGTTGGCTGTATTTTGTGGCTTACCCTGTGAACTCAGGCCATGCAAGTCAGCCTGATCCACATTCATATTTATCATGTGTCAAGTCCTGCTTCTCATCCTCCATCACATATTTTCTGGGCATTTTGGTGGTGCTTGTAGCTCTGCTTCATGAATCTTATCGTGATCCGAACAGTGGCATGTTTTGTCTTATGCTGTATCTCTGAGATGAAGCAGTTACCTTCTGTATATGTTACAAACCCATTTCCTTCTAATGACCTAAGCAATAGGCATGGGTAGCCACAGTTTATTTTGAAGGACTGAGCTCTCTTCTGCTGTGGGTGATGAAATCCTAACTGGACAGGATATACAGAGGCAATTGAGGGTTGAGAATATCTTGTGGGAAAGACTGGAGACCAGATAACATTACAAATTATTTAGCTATCATTCTTGCAAAACATTGTAGTGGGGTCTGGCACCTGCTGTGTTCTCAGAAGGCTCTTGAAGTAGAACTGAGATGCTGATGAACTGTTTTATCAATCTGCAAAATCAGAAAGCATCCCTGATATGACACTTATAGTCCAAAATAGCTACAGAAATTAGGAAAGATATTTGTTGTCACATAAAAATAGTTAGAGAAAACCAGAGTAAGTAGGATGCCAGAAAAATGATGTTTTACCAGCACAGTTTTCTAGCAGTCAAAGCCAAAGGTGCAGAAGAACAGTAATAAAGGCAGAAATATAAAATTACTAAAGCAGCTGAGAAAGTGGCAGACCACATCAATAGTTACAGTATCCAAATCCTCATCTTCCCTCTGGTTCTCTTTTCCCTTTCTAAGTCTCCATGTAGGTGCAGAGCAATCCAGGAATGGAACTAAGTGGCTGCCTAGATCTGTAAGATTTCTTAGCTGTTGAATTTCTTCTTCCAACACCAATAATATCTGCAGACTGTAATAGAATTTCAGGAAAGTTTGAGGGAAAATTGTTATGCAGAAGTCTTAATACTTAATTTGGTAGCCAGGGAAGATTCAACAAGATAAAAACCATATGAACTTTATCCCCAGAGGATCAGCACAGTGGTTCCTGCTAGGTCCTCCGTTGAAATCAGCATATGCCTTTGTTTCTGCAAAAATTAGGCCTTTGGACTTCAGACTTGCTTGTTGACATTATAAAAAAATTCAGTACTCAATCCTATGGCATCTTCTACTGAAACAGTTCTGAAACAGAATAGTTTTGTTGTTCTCCCTTGCTTCCTTCCATGCCAGAAGGTTTCTCTGCAGCAGTTCCTCCCACAGTCACAGTGACACTGAGTCTCCCACGCTCCTCTTCAGCATTTCAGGCTTAAGTTGTAGTACTCTCTTTTTAGCCCTCATTTGCTGGACAGCTGGTCTTATTTAGATGTTTATAATGGGAAGTATACACAGTCCATACAATATTTCTATTTTTGGTGTTTCATAAATGTATGTGCAGGAGGTTTTGAGAAGCCTGGGAATTTTCCAAACAAATTAAAGGAGCTTCTAAATTATGCAGATGATATGCCAAAATCTCACCTAGAGCTAATCTGAACAATTAGGTTCCTTACTATATGAAAAGGCTACAGAAGGGGTAAATGACATCAATCACAACTCATACTGATGTTCCACAGGCTGGTAGGGTACTAGAGATGATTCTGTCACTTACGTGACGTTCTTCTTGTTTCCAGGGTCCAGTTCTTGTTTGATTGCATAAACTATTCCTATCCACTTCAAAAAACAAACTAGAGCAGAGTTTTCAAAGCATTTCAAGAGAGAACAAGGCCTAAAAGCTGAACATCTGAATTATTGAAGATAACATTTTTGATTTGCCCATAGTTCCTTCTAGCAAGATGTTGCTAACCATAGGGCACTGTCCTGTGTGCTGGGAATGACTGTGGCACTGGTGTTAGGAAGATGTTTCTCAGCTTACTTTAAATCACATTGACTACTCTTCTGTTAAAAGCTTCAGAAAGATGTGAGATAACTTTCTTTAGAGATTGATGTGTGAGAAAGAACAGAGAAAGAGGGATCAGCTGTGACCGAATTTGGTACAGTTAGAGGTGGAGAAGCTAGGGCTTGGACTTTTTAGCAGTGAAACCAGACCTTTAAAGCCTCATGTTGTTTTTGGCAGACATTCTTCTCCTCCTCATCTTATTTACACTCCCTGCTCACGTCGGCTTCTTTTTGCAGCATGTTATTTGCAGAGCAGAGCTTCTTTACACTTCCTTCTGCCAGCTTCCAGATGATCATGAGCCACAGAACAGTCACCCAGAAACCTGTCACCACTGGAATGGTGCACCAGAACAGAGAATATGGAGTTGGACCGCAAACCCTCTACAACAGGCTGCGGAAGAGGCTGAGTCAGCCCCTTGCTCAAAAGGCCATTATAGCATTCAGTTGCTGATCTGCTTGCCATGTGTGATAGCACATTGCTGCTAAAATGGCATATTGGCCCTAATCCTGAAAAGCTTTCAGACATGTATGCATTCAGTGAGATAAAGAACTATAGAGAGATGCCTATGTTTTCTATAAGGACATCATATTGGTAAAAAAGGGATAGGTGCAGCGATCTCAAAGTATTTTGTGATACAAAAGTATGAGCAAGAACAGTAATGCACATACATATGATTTGCACACACACTCACACACACATATACACACACATATATATATTACATCTCTGTAACTGAATGGCATTACCATGGGGATAATGAGACCCACAAATAGCATAGTTAACAAATTTAGCTTGCTATTTTTGTGTCTTTCATTCCTGAACTGCCAGGGAGTAGATTGCTATATCCTCAAATTTATCTTTGAAAATCATCTACAAATAACTTGTCTGTGAAACTCATTTGACAGGGTTACTTACATGATCACCTCTTTATTGATCCACTGCGGATGAGAGTTAGTTCTAGACTTTAAACTAGCAAGGCTAGTTCTTTAGCTCAGCCTCTAGCAGTTTGTGCTCTCAACTCAAAATTATTTAGCACTGAGGACACTGTGCAAAACTCTTAGAACCATAAGAATTTTTATTCTACATCTGACTGAGAGTGTGACATTAAATTTCATACAATATCATATATTTCACACTGCTTAGTATACAGCAACACATATGGAGAAAGATTGGGAACTTGAGACTCCTTGCAGCTCAATGAGCATACTAACCATACTGTACTGCTCTTGCAGTCTTTGCTGTCAATGTGAGTCAAGAATGCCAGTGATAGACTTATACAACTATGATGTCTGAGCTACATAAATATAAATGAGTTACATATAGGCATGTCTGTCTGCTGTGCATGTATCTATATTTTTATATATAGATACATATGTAGATTTACTCATGAAAATATTTTCATTTTACCAGTTTAATAGTCTTTTCCTTCAATGAATGCAATGCATAAATACTAATGGTATGTTGCATGGTATGTCTGTGTGTTCAAAATTGTTCAGTGAAAAAGAGGGAAGTTTGAAGGTAGAAATTGGCTTGAGAACGGTCTTTTTTTTTAGCTGATTAATCTGCTAACTCTTAATTTCTGGTTGGAGTAAGTAGTGCTTCCTGCTGAAGAGGGACCAAATGGGTTTTTACCTCATTAATGCCTTAATACCAGCTGATGCAGTATGTACTTTAGAAGCCATGTTTTCTTTTTTGCAGCTCTGTGATTTTATAGCTGGTACACTCCAGGTTGCCTGCCTTCCCACACTGAGTCCAGTTTGTCCATCTTCCTACATCTTGGTGTACGTATTCCACAATACGTGTTGTCTGGGGAATTTAACAAAGCTGTTTCTAAGACAGTAGGTGGTCCTGATGCTCAGGAGTTAGTAATTTCAAATATGCCAGGGTTCACTGCCTAGAAAATATGCTGGAAAGTTATAAGTAAATTTTTTTTACTCCAGGTGAACCCTTCAATGCTTTATCAAAACATCCAGATCCTTGTGTTTTAGAATTTCTTCAAAGACAGACAACCTTTCTTTCTACTGACTGATATTGAATGTACATAGTTATTGGGCAGAAAAAGAACTGCTCTGGCAAGTCACTGAGTGGGTCTTTGTGCAGGTCAGTAGTAGGCTGGTACCTCCTGAGGAGATGGAAAACCTATTAGCTTACCAATGGCACTGTCAGTACAGAAAAACAGCTACCACGATTTTTCCCACTTTATAGCAAGTGGATGTTTAACAATGTTTCTTGAAGAAACCAAAGCTCTGAGAACACTAAAAGCAGTATTATGATTGTCTTGGGGTGACTTTATGATGTCGTATCCCCTATCGCCTTCTCTATGCCGAGACTGAGCCCGAGAGGGGGGAGAGAAAAAAACTGAGTGAACTTTTCAAAATGGTTTGTTCTTCAAGGTCACTCCACTCTTCTGTGTGCTTCTGCGGCGGCAAGACCAAAGGAAGCACCCTTTTCTGCTTTTCAGCTAGCTTCCGGCTCTATTTCTCTGGAGAGAGAGATGGAGAGTTAAACATTTTTCCTGGGACTTCAGCTTTTCCTTTCTTCTCTTCTGGAACTGCTTGGCAACATCAGAGCATACCTGGGAGATCTCACATCTCCGGCCTGGAAGGGCCTACACCGAAAACTCCACTCTGAAGAGGAGAGACCACACCCACAGAAAGGACTCTAAAATCTTCCCAGGTTTTTCTCCACACAGAGGGGTTTTATTATTTAGCATTATTCCTTTTT